>CAIGRK010406917.1:0-12240 GCA_903798315.1 Fraxinus greggii | reverse complement strand
TAAAGAATGCTGCGAATTCTAATACAAGGAGTTGATGAACAAGTCTTATTCAAAACTAATATTAGCATTCTAGACACTAGTGTCAAGGAGTTGATGAACAAGTCTTATTCAAAACTAATATTAGCATTCTAGATACTAGTGAGAAAACAAAAATATGATGATTCTAGTTCTGACAAAAAACTTAAAATGGCAAATGTACGAACATGGCCAAACTTTGCTAGAATTGTTAATCTGTTCAAACAAAGACGTTTTGCTATTGCCTCATATTAGAAAATGTTACATAGATGAGATTCCATGGCACCTGTCAATATTAAAGGAAAAAAAAATCGTTGATTATAACATTTCACACTATCAAATGCTTCATACTAATTATGAACTTTTGAGTTCCATGATCTCTACAAGTACAGGAGATGCAATCTGCCTTGAAATTGAGAACCCCCCATAAAGGGAATATACATAGTATTCTAACAATTCCATCAAAATTGACAAATTAAATATTTTTAACAGAGAAGTAGATTGCAAGTAAATTCAGTGCTTGACACCAACAAAACACAATCCCACTTCAGCTTGAGCTTGCAGTTCTTCCAAAGCTTTCACAAGCTTCTCGCGGCTTATTGCAGTTTCTGTTTGCTCAGATAGGATTTTCCGTAATCTTCGAGCATCAGCCACAAATAAATTAGTAAGTTAACAATACAATATAATAGAAAAAGATGCATGAGGTTAAAGATCTTCAGGTTATCTGCAACAACAACAATAAACTGCCACTTGATATTCAAGAAAATGTTGTCCTTGCAAAATTTCGTATAAACTGATATGGTAGGCATACAGTTTAATTTTTTGTGCATATCATTTCTTATGAGTTCCACTGTTTTGAAAATTTGGAACAGGGAAAAGCTTAGGGTGCCTTGATTTGCTATTTTTAAGTTGTTTTCAATTTTGTAAAACAATGATAATGAGTTTGATATGGTATGTTTGAAAATACATTTTTGATAACAAGCATAAACTTATAATATAAAATTCAAAACGTATTTTTGAAGTTTTGAGTGTGTGCAGAATTCAGTGAGTTTTTAAAAAATCAAGAAAATAAATTCAAAAAATAAAATTGATAAATTCTAAAAAATAAAAAATAAAATCAAAAATTATGAAAAATAAAAAATTATAAAAACTAAAAATAGTTCAAGCTCTTAATAATTATTTATATAAAAAAATTCTGAAAACATTTAAATTCACAATACATGTCAGTAATTTTTATTTTTATTTCCTATTGAACACAATTTATTTTTTATTTTTTATTTTACTTTTGTAGTTAGAAAAATATTGCAAGATTCACCAATTGTAAAATGTATAAACAAAATTGAATAATCACATTTTATAGGATAAAATGTTATTCAAAATTTCAAATCAAACTTATTTTTATAGTTTTCTGTCTTGAGAAATAATTTTTAAAGATGACAAATCAAACTCATTTTTAGCAATCTTAAAACAAACCCTTCAAATATAAAATTGAAACACGGATCAAACAGGACCTTAAATTTTGAATACTTTCTTATTTATCTGAAACTAAACATGTACCTCACGAAAGCTAGAATCTGAAAAAAAGGAAAAAGTTGCATTTTTTCCCCTGCTCTGCTAGAAGTTAAATCAACTCATAATGAATACTTCATACAGCATGTTGAAAATCATTTTAAGAATGAAATATAACTCCTCTTTAGAGTCCTACAATTAGCTTATATCTTTCAATCTTTCTGCATAGGCGACTTAACGATTCTACAGATTTTTGATCCGTATCATTAAGTACCATCTTGATCTATCATGCAACACATTTATTTTCAACTTAATATTAAAGAAAATTAAATAATAAGATGGGGTACTTCTTCAGTTAGACTTCAAAAGATTCAACTAGCCAATGTAGTATTTGAAGTCTTCCATTCTCAAAAAATGAAAAACTGAGGAAAAGAAGATGCGGAGGGAGAGAGAGAGAAATAATGGCAGAGAGATGAATGCAAAACCATGGTTATAAATCATACAGAAGCGATACAACTTACCTATGCACGACTGCTGTGTCTCCATGTCCAGTGCAGATAACAAGCATGGCATTACGTGGTAGACTGGAGTATATGCTTTTGACTCTACCATTGACACGACTAAGTATTTCCTTTAGCTCTGAGGTGACACTATATCCGATGCTTTTTTTACCAGTAGGTTGCTCACATGTAAGCAATGATATCATCTCTGCTAGCTTTGTATTTAGCTTTTCATCATCATTAGCTTGTCTCTTGAGGTAGGTGAACAATTCTGAGAACTGGGCCCAAACGAAGTGCACCTTCTCATTTTTTACCTGTGCATCACCAGAAACATAGGATAAAGATACATGAACAGACTATGCATGAACAACCTTTCACACAATTTATAGCTGTTACAATTTAGTAACTTAAAAAGTTTTTCTCCCATAGTAGTCACCAAACTCTCATTGACTCATTTATGCTTCAGCTCTGTCATATGTCAACCTCTGTATGCTAAACTAACGGAAATGCTCAAATGGTGGTGGTTGCAATTACAGTAGTGGTAGGCATAAGGAAGTTGGCAAGTGAGTTTACAAGTTTTCATTTTTCATATATTCAGGCTTTTTTCTTTTCTTCTGTTACTTTTTTTTTTGTTATGCATTCGAGGCAGAAATAGTCCAAAAACACACATTTTTGTCCAGCTAGATGATAAAAACTATGCCCTAACTAATTCTTTGCGCCATGTCATATTTTCTGATTATTATTTCCATTAATTTAGCATATGGATTGCCTCAACTACAACAAAAATTGGAGTTCAATGACTAATTTGAGAAAATAGCCAAAATAAACAATTGCATATATTCGGTGTCTAACGGTGTTTTTAACCTTCAGTCTACTCCTCTTCTACACCTTGAAATCTTTATCTTGTGAGAATTACAAATTTGAATATACCTCTTTTGTGGCTTTCGAAAGAGCTTCATCATCAGAAGATACTGGAATTGCATGAGATGTCTCAGAGGCATATCGCTTCACGGTGGATATATTATCAACCAAAGATGAGGTTTTGCCAAAATCGCCCAAAATCGACAAGAGTTTCTTCCTTGTGAATGATGGAGGCAAGCCAAAATCAGGTCCTAACTCCAAAAACGTGACAAATAAATAAGCATGTTACTCAAGAATCTACATGTATACATAACAAGCATGATATTCAGTCAGTGAAAAAGGTGTTCAGAATGTAGCTTCTAAACATTCAAGACATGCAAATTTTTTATTTGTTAATACAAATATACCTGCTTTTTTTATTGATTTGGCTGATCCAAAGGTTATACAAAAGCCAAACGACATCATAACCACAAAAATAATGGGCAGCAGTACACCCAAACTTGGTGTGAATCACAGCTGGAGTATTAATATTTAATACTAATATACTTGTTTTTCTACAATAGGATAAACTGTGCGCCGTACCCAACATATACTCCCATTTGCACTTTCATTCACAACATTTTCCTTAGCATTAAGCTTCCCAGTGTTCCATTTTAAAGACAATTAGTCGCTACTCACGATTTTTTTTTTCTTTTATTTTCAATTCTATATTTACCTGTTAATGCTTCAAAATGTCCCATTTGTTTTATATCTTGGAAAACCATGAATGGGGACCAACTGCACCTAAAATTGGAACTTCAAATAGCTTAATGTCAAGAAAAAAGTGATCAGATAAGACTGCAATATACTTCGATGATGGCACGTGCATTTATCTTTCGTAACAAATGAAGATGTGATAAATCACTGCTGGCAATGTATATCAACTTGTAGAAAATATTTAATCAAACATGTAGATTACTGTAAAGCCTTGTCCAACTACCCTGATTTATATGATAATACTAGAAAAAGTATAATAAATAAATATAATATAATTTTTAGAAAAAATTTATTCCCAGTTATAACACAATCTGCTCAAATAGTTAAGTGCAGATGTTTTAATGCACATTGACAGACAAGATAAATTACTAACCATGTGTAATTTTTAACAACGCCAGTTCCATTGTGGCTCTTGCATCTTCAACACTATCGTGTCCATTTCCTGAATCTTGTATCTCTCTAGAAAGAAATTTCCTCGTTAGTATGCGTAAAGCTGTTTTGTAAGATCGGCCACATGGGTGCCTATATAAAACCGCCGTATCAATAACCAGATCATGACGGATCTTCAATGCTAACAAATCATTTTCTAGTGAATGTCCAACAAGAATCGTCTCTTTGTAAACCAGTTGAATAAACTCTCCCTGAATATAGAAGCAAAAGTTAGAAATGTATAAATAATATAAAAGATGTAAAATCCGACCCTGAAGAAAATGGTAAGATGTCTCCCGAGCATGTTCCTCTAATCTTAGAAGTAATATTTACCCTTTTTTTTACTAACAAAACTTGCTTTTCTAGGAAGGAAGTCTTACCTTCCTTGCTAGAAAAGTAACTTTTAAGCTTAGTCAAAACTGCTCGAGCTTAAGATTGTCAACATAATAATAACAATAATAGGCAGAAGACTGGCTCGCGTAATAAACCTGAATAGCTTCAATAGTTGTGGTCACTCCATCCAACATCTCGTGTGTGATTCCACTGTACCTGCAACATCTCAAAACTACATAATCTCACACAATAATACAATTTGCAGGCAAAAGGAATATAGGAATCTAATAGATTTCTCAATTCGGTCCCAATAATATCCTGAGAGCCAGGCTATCTCATAACTCGGATATGAGAAATTTCCAAACAAAAATCGGTTTGTTACTTCCCTGAATGTTATCTACTGTTTCTAAATGCCCTTGAGCTAATTTCTATCTATCAAAAATTAAAAGGGTAAATAAAACTAGTGAACTTCAAAAGTCCTTTAGCTTAAGGGTATCGTACAGCACTTAATTACATTACAATTTGAAGCCATTGTCACATGAAACACAGGATATAGATTTGGCAGTATTTAATCCCTCCAATAAGAAAATGTGATTATGTGAATAAGCAGAATGTAATTGCAATATAGATGTTAAAGATGGACGCCAAGCCAAACTACAAAGAAAATAAAATAAGATATGAAGATCGAGACAACGAGTGAAACTCATAATGATTGAGATAGAATAAGAAATGGCAACTTAGATGGTTAGGATATCCTGTATGAACCTAAAGAAACTCTCATTCACACTAGTAATATGGTCCCAGTAGAACAGCACAGAATAGTTGGAGGTGGATCAGAATTAACATGATCGGGTGGTAAATTTTTTTATTTTATCTAACTGGCCTTCAAGCAGATTTGTGATGAATCAAATGGAATTGCAAGAAAGGATTCTGTGTGGCTGTCTAGGAGTTTAATCACTGACAAGGCTAAAAAGCTTGTAGCTTGAACCTTGGTTACAAGAGAGCTACAGTTATGGTTCCTTAACCAGTAAGATAAAGCAAATAAAGAAATTTCTCTCTGTAAACTTCTCCAGGAGGCTTGCTTATCATAATTCGAGTGCCATGCCATTATTGTCTTCCGCTACTTGGTTTGGAACCACGAAAACTTTGAGAGACAAAAGTAGCATACTCATGTATGAATTCATAGCAAATCAAGGATTTCTAGAATGACAGAATAAACTAAAGCTCATTTCGGCAATCTTTGCCCAGGTAACCAGTAGTGACTAGCTTGCACCATAACCAATGGAGAACATAGTGAACATGTTTATGTTCAAGTCATGCAATGCAGTTTTTAAAAAAATCTAAACCAGATACCCAAAAATTATATCCAGATGCGCTTTTCAGTGGAGATTCACAAGAGAAAATACCTTGTATTGTAATCGACAATTGCATTTGCTGGTTTGACGAGTTTGTCTAATACTACCTGCAAAAAGTTGATAGAATTAACCTAAATGAAGCACTCAAACTCAAAACCCAGAGTGCCACAAAGAACAATCACTTCCATAATTGCGTTATTCAGAAACAGGAGGTATGAAGATAGGATGCCCACATAAAGTTATTATACGAAATAACACCTCACATTATACATCAATATGGTATACAGAAGAACTCATGGTAACACTTAAATAATACCAAAATGCCTAATGAGAATTATTTTGCAAGATTGTAACCAAATACAAAAACCACTAATGGTCATAACGTTCCACAACAAGTACACAGGTTGAAAGTACAAGGGCATAACGATGCAAGCAATAGAGAAATTACAGGATCATAGTTTCAAATATACACAAATGTTTGTTCCTACTTTCACAGCATGAATGAAGCGAGTGGAAAGTGAGATTGGATAACTATATTAGGTAATTTTGATTACATTTACAAAAAGTGTAAACTCAAGATGTGAAGCCACTGCATTCAACTGATGACCCAATTGTGTTACCATATGCTATGGCAATCCAAAGCGTTCTTAATGGAAAGAAAATACTTTTCCACCTATGACGTTGACAAATGCATATAGTTTTCTTAATCTCAAGACCTCTACACTTACAAAAACTAAATGAGAGAGAAAGAGGAGAGATAGAGTAGTTAATCATGAAGAAGGAAGAGAACAGAGTCCACAAACAGGAACGTGTTCATCATGAAGAAAAAATCAGAAACCAGTAAGTAATATAAAGTCTACCTGTCCTTTAATATCCACCAGTGTAACTCTTGTAAGCTCAAAACCCTCTTTTGTAATACACTGGTACGAAAAGTTTAACAAACATAAAATAAAAATTAAGCCCAAAAATAACGAAAACATACAAAAGAAGTCTAATGTTAATATATAGTACAAGCTGCATTTCCTACAAATCACCTTGTTTTCAACAAGAAAAATAAAAATGCAATTACAGTATTTTAAACAGTCGATAAAAACATCAAATACAGAAAACAGAAATTATACAACACTCAAACATGAAGAACAGAACACACGCGCACACACAAAACCTTCTAAATATTCATCCAAGCAAGTATTAACTTTTGAAAGTTTGTGTTGAACAGTATCAGTGTTTCAATTACTTTTTGTTCAACATCTTGTGGGATGGGGGGAGGTCTTTTGCGTTTCTATAAAAAGAAAGTCAACAATGGAGAAGAATCCGATGTAATTAGGACAGATGAAAAACATAAATTTGCTACAGCGTGTAGGATGTTTCATGAAGCCATGAAGATAACCAAGTCCTCTTTGAAATTTTTTCTCCATAAAGCTGAGTCACCTACAAAATATTTTAAAAGAAAATGTGCATTTTCTTTCCCATCAACTGCCAACATAGAAAGAGCTCAGAAGCCAGATTTGCTTTGGTTTCTGATTTTCAAATTCTCTCGATTTTGTACAGACTGAGTAAATGGAATCTCTACGTTAAAAAAATGTGACATCAGTGTAGGTGTCAAAATAAACCGGAAGAAAAGGAGGCCAAGAGATCAAGAATTAAGAGAGCCGAGATGACCATGTTGAGAGTTATTTCCCAAAGAAAAATGTAAACCGTGAGAATTTTGAGGAAAATAAGAAAAGCAACGATCTCAAAAAGAGTGGATCTTGTTCTAATTAACGTACTAACTCAATTACCATTTACGTTCACATCATTATCCACTATAATATTTTCAATGTTAGCAAAACAGAACTAATAATTAAAAAAAAAAAAGAGGAACAGTCATAAAAGGGAAATAGAATAAGGACAGTCCTCTTTTCTGATTAGCCATGTCTGACTTTCTCAGTCAAGAGGAACAGCAGTTGGTAATGGAAATATATAACACCAGAACATAGTGGACATTAAGTGAGAAGTGATGTGATGCATCCTATAATATGAGATGCGAGAATTTTTACTAGCCATTTGATGAATTTAAGTTCATTACCACGTAGGCATGCCTAAAATTCTCTCACAATCATAAAAATGGAAATATAAATATGGGTGAATCAGATAGGAGGCTATTCTATTACTGATCATATATAATAACAAGTCAGAAAAACCTTCTTCCAAACAGAAGGAATATGGACTCAAAAAACACCTACTAGCATTTTTGTCATAATGGGCAGGGAAACAAAGAGAACGGTCAAAGTACTTCCAACTACTTTTTGTGCACGATAAACTGCTGCCATTTTTTATAGCAGCTTTTCAAGTATTCTCCCACACTAAGTTAGGATTAACATCTGCAGACGTACCATCTCACAATCAAGTGCCAACATCTCGTATGGAGGAGTTCCAGAAGGAGCTGGACGTGTTGATAGAAATTCTGCATTATGTCAGAGAATGTGAGGAATTATCTAATCCATAGCATCATCTGGAAAATAAATGAAATGAAGCAAAGAAAAACATTTGATGAAGCACAACACCTGGTCGATGACAGTATCCATTATCTTCNAGCTTTTCAAGTATTCTCCCACACTAAGTTAGGATTAACATCTGCAGACGTACCATCTCACAATCAAGTGCCAACATCTCGTATGGAGGAGTTCCAGAAGGAGCTGGACGTGTTGATAGAAATTCTGCATTATGTCAGAGAATGTGAGGAATTATCTAATCCATAGCATCATCTGGAAAATAAATGAAATGAAGCAAAGAAAAACATTTGATGAAGCACAACACCTGGTCGATTACAGTATCCATTATCTTCTAATTCCTTAGCATTAAGTGTGTAATACGTTATCGGGAATGGCAAATTTTTTATGAGGTCAGCAAAGGACGGACTGCTGGAGCCAGCACAAGTTTCTGTATGAGAAATAATTGTTAAAGGGAATCATTAACATAGTCTATCCTGACAAAAAACTAGTTGAAAATTATCACCGGAATAAATTGCAATAGCCATCACAGCCTTGCAGGGTGTCTAATGAATGAAGAAATCAAAATAAATTTTCCCTTCCTCCTTTTGTTTCCTTCTTTTATTTTCTTTTATACATGCTAGTTCGTACTCTTCAAAATTGTAATATATGCACATTTCAAATCAAGATGAATCTGACTTGTCCATATATGAATTAGGCACTTTAGTCATAACTGTATAAGTTTCAACCCTAAATGTAAGTTTGTCGTATAATTCTTTATAATATGCAAGTGACAATTCCACATTAGTGTTGTCTTTGAATACTATACAAACCTTGAGTGGATTCCTGGGATATTTTCTTTTGAATAATTTCCCCTTCAACCCGCTTTCTTTTAACTCTGCTTGTAAGAAGTGCATCTACGGTCTGAATTCCATCTGATACACAGCTAGCACAAAACAAAAAAGGAACAATGATTTATATAGGACATGTTTGAGCCCCATTCTTTTGCCAAAATGCATTTTGAAACAGTGATTTAATGGAAAATGTGTGGCTAAAAAATAAGGAAAAATTTTGGATTTGCGTGTAATGTTATTTTACTGAAGAATGTGTAGTTGAAAAGAAGAGAGAGAATGTATTTTGAAATTAATGGGGATCGAGCATGCTCATAATAATAAAAACACATCATAGAGTTCACATTTTTATATGGGAAGTGTACTAATTATTACCAACCTTACAGCTAAAACTGCCCGTGGAATACCGCAGCATTCTTTAAAGCTGTTTAGTACTTTAGACTGCGACAAATACAATGCAGCGTCAAGGCCTGGGATATATAACATAACCATCTTTGAGATCAGGGGCTTGTTCTGCATATCAGAAAGAACAATAATTGAATACAAATTTGAATAAATTCACTGCAAAATTTTATGAGGTATTGAGCATTATTCATAAAAGCAATAGGCAGCTGATTTTTCCAGTTCTTATGTTCCAACAACACTGGTAAATAAACAGGTGTTTCATACAGATATATGTGCAAAGTAAAATGCAGATAAATATCAAATATAAATGAGAGAAATAAGCTCTTTACTTTTATAAAAACCCATGACGGCATGAAACCTTCCCCAAGCACCCAGGTGATAAGTCCTTGGACGTCCTGCAGTAGCACATCGAACGAATCAATGTTATTCTAATCGCAAGTTACAGAAATACAAGATAGTGAACCAAAACATACATGAAGATTCAAGGTTGAGTTTGCTTCCGGTTGCTTGAAAACAATATCAGCTCTTGCCTGCATCACACCGATAACCACTTTTCATATTGTTGTGCAAGAACATTTACTAACAGCTTGGCCAAAAATTATCCACTCCTATATTATGCTAATGTAGAGGCTCAGTTGATCACAAACAGTAAACATCCCAATTTAAATGCTTTCTAACATACAGATTTCTAATCATTTCTTTATATTATCAACTGCAGCAATTGCATTAAAAAAAAAACATCTTAAGAAAAGGAATAAGTGATAAGAAAATCTAAGGTGGTTAACTCCAAAATAATTTGAGGAAGAATTTCAGAGAAACATAACTAGAAAGTTTACAATTTAACAGCGAGGCATCACTATGCCAAATCATCAAATAAGATAATAACAGCCCTGTAAAATTTTAAAAACAGAAAGGAATTAGGTTCTAAACTCCCATAATCTATAAGGTATCAATTTTTTAGTCAAACCTAAGAAAATGCTGAAAATCCATACAAGCAAATGTTCAGGAACACCCTTAATTTATACTAGTTCTTTCACTTTCCATTTTGCTTCCAATAAACTATTTTATACGACTAATATCGAAAATCTTGAAACAACCCCGATTTATTACAGAATGTTAGTCTAAACTAAAATACATAAATGCACAGAAAAATAGTTTTCTATGAATTCATGGGGTAAAAGAACAAGAAATAAACTCCAAAAGGAAAATCTAGAGTAAAAAATAAATTGACCTCTGGGCCATAGACGTCGAAATAGGTCTTTGAATTATTGTTGTTAGATTTTCCTTCTTGGGGAGCTTCGATTTTCTGGTTTGGAGAATTCATGCTCGGGACACACTAATGTCGCCGCCCGCATTCAGTTGAATGAGGAGAATTATAAAATAAACAAAAAATTTGTACTCAAATAGTTTTTATATTATTATTGAGGAAAATTCTGTAAATTCGTATTGTACTAATTATTGGGAAAGTTTGCTGTAGAAGTCCTCAACCTATGGAAATTTGTGCATTACAAACTTAATGTTTTGACTTTTACGTCCTCACAATTCATATTGTAGCAATTTGGTTCTCAATTGGATGGTACTGTAGGAGTGGGATCGCAGTGCAGGCTAAGAGGGGGAAGTGCAAGGCGAGGGGGATTTTGCCTTTCTTTTTATACTCTCTTTCCCTCTCGTCATTTTCAATTAATTTTTTATCGGATTAAGCTCATGTTTGACACACATTTTTTCAAAATACATTATTTCAAAACTTATTTTCAACCACACATTTTAAAATAAAATAATATTTTTATCACATCAATAACTTTTTCTTATTTTTTAACCACATATTTTTCATCGTATTACCATTTAAAATACATTCTTTTCTCAATAATATACATTAAACACACCCTAAATCCTTACTCATTTACTGTTTTAAAAGTCAAAACAATAAGAGCACCTGCCATTAACTAGAATTGAGTTGATGCATTGTGTCTAAGTAGTGGTGTCAAAAAAGATCGACGGCTCAAGCGGCTCGAAATGGCATCGAGCCGAGGCTCGGGCCGAGCCCATTTTGGGACCTCTGCTTTAGCCCTACTTTAGCTAGCTAACTCGGGCTCGTCACCTGCCGGTGTTACGGGGCCGAGCCGACTTTTTATTCATTTTTTTTAAGTTTAGATATTTTTTTATATATTAATATTTAGTTATTATTTATAATACATATAAATTACACAAATTTTAAATACATTACAAAAAATTAAAGAATTTATAACGAATTAAAAAAAAAAAGAGCCGACTCGGCTCAGGCCTGGCTTGGCCCTCTAAGGCTTGAGCCGAGCCTAATTTTTTTGGCCGAGGGCACAAAAAAGTTCGGACAAGTTTTGCTTGATCCGAGCCCGAGTTTTGAGTTTCGGCTCGTGGCTCAGCTGTTGACATGGCTATGTCAAAGATGTTACGAAAGTAAAAGATAGTTGTCGTAAATATATCAAAATAAGTGGAGGACCTTCACTACAAGTTTTCATTAGTATCATTAAGAAATTATTATGTATATAGATAATATCAATTAACCCACTCGTATAGATTACTTTATAACAGATAGTAGAGGTGAACGCGGTTCGGTTTGGGCGGTTTGTTATATTTTCAACACAAATCATTTCATACGGTTTGAAATTTTTTCAAATCAAACCAAACCAAACCATTTTATTTTTCGAACTAAACCAAACCATAATTTGCTGGTTGGTTCGGTTTTAATCCGCGATTTACCAATCGACATTATAATAAT
>CAIGRK010406844.1:0-24153 GCA_903798315.1 Fraxinus greggii | reverse complement strand
ACTCCAATACGTCGTTTTTTATAGCAGACCGAGAAAAAAAAGATATGGAAATGAATATATAACGTGTATAAGACGTATGAAATTATAAAATTGGAGGATCGGAGGAGTGACAACTGGGAAACTGAAAAGTAACATCTCATTGTTACTATTGCATCTACAGTACCCAAAACTAGTTTTTTATACAGTAGTGATATGGATGCTTTAATAAATAATACCAGAGCAAGGCACGTGTGATTGAGAGGGCAGGGACAACTTATGAAATTCAAGATTTCAGTCGGGATTTTGTAGGTGATTTTTAGGGTTCTTCATGAAGTTAGGGGCAAATTTGATTCCATTTTGGGGCTACACAGAAGTGAGTTATTATACGGTTGGAATTTTAACGATTTTCGCCCAATTTAAATTTTGTTACGTGCTACGTCCGTCCTTCACATAGCACATTTCGTTAGTTGAAGTTGATTAAATGGGTGATGAATAAGTGGGTGTTTGATGGGATTAAAATTAGATTTTTAGTAGATTGTGATAAAAAAAATTTAAATGTGTGGTTGAAAAACTATGGGACCTATGAAAAATGTGGTTAATATTGGTTGCTTGACTTTGATTTAGATTAAAATCAGATTTTAATCAGAAACGATCGGGGCCTAAATAAGTAATTGGATAGACGAATCAATAACAAGTTATATTTTAAAGTTCCATGAACAAGCATTAATCCAAATTAAAGTTGGGGTGAATTTACGAGTAAAATATTTGAACAATCACTGAACTTTAACATTGTCACGACTTACTCACTGGACTTCAAATTGCCTCTCAATGGTCACTGAACTTTAGGCCGGTGCACCACATCCAACACCCACCAAATTCCGTTGCCATCGACGCTGACATGATGGACGAAAAACACACGTGGAAGGTGACAGCCGTTTAAAATTTTGACAACTCACAAAATTCATCCACCTCACCTACAAAATGCCACACAAACACGATTTAACTCTCTCCAAACATCAAAATCCCTCCCACTTGTGAAAATCCCCAAATCACTACCGTCTCCTTCCCCACAACCCTAAATCGCGACCGTCCATTTCCACTCTGCTACCCCTATAGCACAGCCTGCTGAACGGAAGATATCTCCCATTGTAATTTCACACCGCTCACATGGAGGGACCAGATGGAGGTATAATTTTCAACATTTTTACGAATGTATACAATATTGTCGTTTATCCTGTCTGCCACTATAAATGAAAACATACACGTGTGTAAACAAACAATGTTTTTGTTTTGTAGTCGTTTCATTCCCTATTGTACACCAATTTTTATATATCTATTTTTTTTATTTTTTTTTGTGAAACTTCAACTATTCTAATGGTTTAAAGTTACTCATTAGTGAGTTTCACTTGAAATGTACATGCTCCTCTCGAAATGTGGAAGATCCAGACTTTATTACCTCTGCGAATGAGTTAGATTTTGAAGATGACGATGCCCTATATGATGAGAACGTCACTGAAGGGATTGAAGTTGGTCTGAATATGGATGAATTTGAACAAGACAACGAGTTAGGGAACACACATGAAGTTGAAGTTGAAGGAGAATTTGAAGCGGATGATAAATTGAAGTATCCATCTTCCGAAGAATTGGTATCTGGTGATTCATCGAACGATGATGTTGGCTTCAAGTTTCCAGAGTTTTCAGTCGAGACTCAGATGAACAATCCACAGTTCGAGGTGGGACAACTTTTTAGGGATGTTGTCGAGTTCCGTAAAGCAGTAAGAAATTACGGTGCGATGAATGGCTATAATGTTAAATTCAAGGCAAATGATGCGAAAAGAGTTCAGCGTGTTTGCAAAGATGAATGCAAATGGAGGATTTCGGCATCATATATGGGTGACAAGGATAGGGTCCAAGTGAAGTCATACAGTCCGCACCACACCTGCAGTCGAGAGCAGTACAACAAGAATTGTAATTACTATTTCTTGGCACAATGTTATATTAACCAATTTAAGGCTGACCGAGATTGGAAAACAAGGAGCATAATTGCCACGGTTAAAGAAGACCTAAGGACTGAGATTAGCAGGAATGTTGCTTGGAAGATGAGGAGATATGCTAGAGAATTGTTGAATGGAACTATTAAGGATCAGTTCGCAGCTATGGTGCTGAAATTCTACGTACAAATCCTGGGTCCACTGTCGTAATAGTAACCAATACTCAACATATATTCCAGGGGATTTACATTTGCTTCAAGGCTTGCAAGACAGGTTTTGTTGACGGTTGTAGGAGGGTTATTAGGGTTGATGGGTGCCACTTACGTGGAATCTTTGGTGGTATACTGCTTACTGTTGTTGGACACGATGCCAACTATTGCATATACCCTATCGCTTATGCTGTTGTTCAGAAGGAAAACATGTTAGCATGGTGATGGTTCATGACATATCTGGCTAATGACATTCAAATTGGTAATGGCGAGCAATGGACGTTTATGACTGATCGACAAAAAGGTCTCCAAAACGTCATGAATGAAAAGTTCCCTGAGGCGGAGCATAGGTTTTGTGTGCGACACATGTACACTGACTTCTTCACAGCGGGGTTTAAATGGAAAACGTTGAAGGACTTTTTTTGGAAAGTTGCAAAGTCAACAATCATTGCCGACTTTATTCATTAGATGGAGAAAATTCGCAATGTCAGTGAAGGAGCATATGGGTGGTTGATGGAAAGGCCTACACAAGAGTGGAGTAAGTCTCATTTTTCGGTGTTCTCGAAATGCGATGTCTTACTGAACAACGGTTGCGAGGTGTTCAATAAGATGTTGTTGGAAGATCGAGAGAAGCTTATTCTATCAATGCTTACTTCAATGCAATCGACATTCATGACTAGAATACAGAAACGAAGGGATATGATGAGGAAGTACAATGGCAGGCTGTGTCCAAAGATTAAAAAAACGTGTTGATAAGCTTGTGGAGGCTTCAAGAGAATGCATACTACATCTATCGGGAGGTCCTAAACGGCAAGTTGATTGTAGCTATGGGACATACGTTGTTGACCTTGAGGAAAGAACCTGTGCTTGTAGAAGATGGGAGTTGAGTGGAATACCTTGCATTCATGCAATGGCGGTGATATGAGAATGTAGAAATGACCTGGAAGATTTTGTTGACAATTGCTACTCCGTTGACTCATACTTAAGTTGCTACAACAACATACTAAACACAATTAACGGCAGAATGCTATGGCCCCATGTAGACTCTGAGATTATTATTCCACCAGAGTGGGAAAAAATTACGAAGGGCAAGAGGCAGAAGAAGAGGAGAAAACAGGCAGAAGAGATGATTGTGCATTTACAAGGGAAATCATATGTGAGGAAGAAGGGTCAAGTTACAATGACGTGTTCCGTTTGCCAGCTACGTGGACACAACAAACGTTACCACGATAGGAAGGATGCACCAAATAATGTGAGTGCATTCATTTTATGTCTCATAGTTGTATTATTTTCCAACATTTTGTACCATATATAGTTATTCTTTGATATGTCTATTGCAGGATTGGTTTTAAGGAGAGATAGAACCAATTGAAGTCCCAAGCTCACTTGATGTCGCCCCAAGGGAAGTACTTTTTCTAATACACCAGCCTCAACTCTATATAAACAGCTAAAACTGAAACTCGTGTTGTTTGTCGTTCGCCTTAGGGAAAATTGGCTCCAGCCAGAAGAAGAAGAGCATCGTCGAGCCACGCATCAACCAGAGTTGAATATACTGTCCAGACCATGGATGCTAGGGTTGATGTTCGGGAGAATGTGACATTGGAAGATGCGATTGTTGATTTCCAACAACTTCACGAAAAAGAGTCTTCACAATTACGGGTTGCTAGAGCTGAAGCTCGACGAAACTCCAAGATAACTGCTGCTACTTCTAAACGGCGTGTCTGAAGATCTGGAATTGGAGCAAAATTCCTTTTACTTTTGGATGACGTTAATGTTAGTTTTGTGATAGGCTGAATTAACCAAAGCCTTTAGTTTATTTTTCGTTGAACGGCTTATTTTTTTAAGAGATCAAACTCAAAATGATACTCATGTAATTTGGAAATGCAATGCCATTCAATTTTTTGTGAAACCTGTGATGAGCAAACTTGATGCTTAAGTGAATTGCAATGATGTTCAATGTTAATAGTTGTGTTTATTCCTATTCTTCTTACTATATTATTCATATTCTTCTTACTGTAAAAGAATGCAATACATCAGGAGAACGTCTAATAGTCTGGGAGCCAAAACATGAGTTCATCAAAAGTTTCCAATACTAAATGGGATGATTACACAGCATAACAACATCAACCTTGAAATAAAACAACTGAAGTTTCCAACTGAATGGGATGATTACACAGCATAACTAAATGGGATGATTACACAGCATAACAACATTAACACTAACTGAAGCTTCCATTGTCCAGAGATTGAATCTTTCACCCAAAAGCCCGGAAAACGCTGAAACTGAACCACGTGACAGCCTACTTTGTAAAATAATAACGAAAAGCATAAAACATTAGCAATGCCCACAAGCCTTGCTTGTACAATTTCAGCTTCCTATAAAGCATGTCTTTCTTCGTCGTACAAATTCTTCGAAGATAATTACAGGCATAGTTACAGGCATCCATTTTCCCATAGAACCGACAGCGGTAAAATCGCCGTCCAGGATTTCCTTCCGTTCAGCAGGCTGTGGGGGTAGCAGAGTGGAAATTGTCACGATTTAGGGTTGTGAGGAAGGAGACGGGAGTGATTTGGGGATTTTGGTGTTTGGAGAGAGTTTAATCGTGTTTGTGTGGCATTTTGTAGGTGAGGTGGATGAATTTTGTAAGGTGTCGAAATTTTAAACGGCTGTCACCTTCCACGTGTGTTTTCCGTGCACCATGTCAGCGTCGATAGCAACGGAATTTGGTGGGTGTTGGATGTGGTGCAACGACCGAAAGTTCAGTGATCATTGAGAGGCAATTTGAAGTTCAGTGAGTAAGTCATGACCATGTTAAAGTTCAGTGAGTGTTCAAATATTTTACTCGTTGAATTTACTCACAATTAGTTCAAGAAAGACCGCTACTGCTTTCAACAATCTCTCCAGTGCCAAACCCGCTAAATCCTATTCTCAATCATCCGTCCCTACGAAAATCAATCTCGTCAAAACCCAATTCCACCTTTTTAATGGTGAAACTTCCGTTAATTTCTTGAGAAAGGAATCGCCAAATGCGAGTTCCCGTCCATTACGTAGCACATTTCGTTAGTTAAAGTTGACAGAGATTAAATGGGTGACAAATGGATAAGTAACTGGATACACGAATGACCAACTAGCTATATTTTATAGTTTCGCGAGCAAGCATAGATGCAAATTAAAGTTGGGTGAATATAAATTAGTTCAAGAAAGATCGCTGCTGCTTTCAGCAATCTCCAGTACCAAACCCGCTAAATCCTATTCTCGATCATCCGTCCCGCGAAAACCAATCACGTCGAAACCCAAATCCACCTTTTTAATGGCGAAACTTCGGTCAATTTCTTGAGAAAGGAATCGCGAGAAGGAAAAAAAAATGATGTTTTTCAACGACTTGATTAAAAGGAGACTTTCAACTCTTCTACAGCCATGGCTGAGAGACAACCCGGAACTGGAATTCAAACTCGGGTTCTTCCGTTCCAACGCCACCCTAAATAATATCAGTTTCAAAACGTCTGCATTGAATGAATTAGTAGATGACCCCTCTCGAATTTGCTTTAAAGAAGTCACCGCCGAACATCTGAGTTTGCAGATTGCCCCATGTTCTTCGGCTGCTTTTAGTCTCCGTATTCACGGCCTCTATATAACTCTCTCACTCGGGTACGTGCTGTTTTACTTGTAATGTGGTTATATATTGGTTTCTTTGAATTAATGGGTATTTATTTTATTTTTATTTTTTCCTGTAAAGGGAAGAGGACGACGAGGAGGGGGTGCCGTGGAGGCGGAAGCCCAGGGACACCACGATGGAGGAAAAGAACAAGGTTCTTGCGGATATTGATCCCGAGGTACTTTTATTAGTAACGCTACCTGGGATTTTTCTTGAACTTAGACGGTGTTCGTAAATTATAATGACAAAAGAAATAAATAGGTAAAGCAGAATTAGCCCAAGTTGCTGCTATCTTCACTAAAAATCTACCATTGTATAATTTTTGAAACACCAGCAGCCATTGCCCACAGTGTAGACGAGAAAATCACTCTATCCAATCTAGATGTTCAAGTAATGGTCCTAAAAATTCTAGCTTCTGTAAAGGTAACATTCTTCAAAGCAGCCTTTGCACATGATTACCGCGTACCTTTCAGGAAACAAGAGAAAAATATGATTAGTGTGGTCTAAACATGACTATCAGTCATGAAGAGTGATTCTTCCTTCATGACTCAACCTCTTACTTTGGAAGCTGTAGCCTCAGTCAGATATGGGACTTGATTATATATCACCTGAATATTCTCTTTCTCTAGTTATAGCTTTGCATTTATCATGAAAATGAATCCAGCAGTTGGTGAGTAAGATACCCAGTAAAACTAAAGTCATGATCTTCATGGGGATTAAAAGAATTTGGAAGTTTGTACCAGTGTTGGTGAACCTTAGAAGTAGCAAATCCTATTCTACCCTTCTTCATGGCCTTGCCCAGAGTGTGATGTTATACTTCATTTTTTGCTTCATTACCAAAGCTTAAGAGCGATTTTTGTCTTTGGTGTTCTCAGGGTTGTGCTTTGCATGATGCCATAAAAAGGATTTCGGACATTGCCCCCAATACTAGGACAATTTCTTTATTGAATACAATACTAAGTAACTGTCATTTGCAGTTGCATGATGTTCATGTGCTCTTGCAATGTCCTGGTTCAAATGGTTTGATCTCATGCTCATTGTATGCAAAAGAACTTGGAGCAGGATCAGGGTTTGTAGTGAACAGAAGTTTTCTCAGAGGGTTCATGAGTTCACTTTTTGTGCCTTCTGAAGAGAGCTCATTCAATGTGTGTATTGATGGTTTTGAGATTAGAGTGAACAATGGAAACCGCACAAGCTGCGTTTTACCTTCAACCAATATGAATGCTTTAATTTATTTGAAGTATCTCCGGTTTGTAAGCTTTAAATTTTGTGTTCCATCTTTAGAACTTTTTTTCTCTCCAGCTGATATTTCTGTCATGCTCGTTTTTTATTCATTCTTGTCCAAAGAGTCAAAACGTGCAAGAACTGGCTTGCAACTATGGAATATAGCATCAAGCAAAATTAGATCTTTGCTTCCAACTTTTACCTCGTCATTGCTTAAAGCAACTAAAGTTGCTCGTTTATGGTTGCGTTATGTACATACTTATCAGGGTATGCTTCAACTAGTTGGATATCCCGTGGAGGATGTCATGAAAAAATCAACCATCTCAATGTCCCGGGACAAAAAATATGCAAGATCCGTTAAGGTCCAGTGGAAACTGATTTCTGAAATTGAGAAAGAGCTGCCCACTGAGGTAATTGCATTTGCATGGCGAATGGTTCGTTCTACAGTGGCTTCTCACCGTTCTGGGGCAAACTGCAGTTCTAAAGAGTCCTTAATCAATAGAATTTTCTTGAAGTTGCATCAAGTACTTGTCCTTATCTGGGCCACTATATGCAGTTTGTTGAGTATTGTTACTAGGAATTTTTCTTTGCTTAATGGTTGGCCTAATCATTCGAAGAGTAGTCAGCATTTTGGCCCTGCTTACAAAGACTCACTCACACAATGTTATATGGATCTTAACATTGGAGAAATTTCAATATCCATTACTCCAGAAAATGATGATCAGCGTAATATCAGCTGGAAGGCAGTCTCAGATATTGGGTTTTTGTACCAAGATTTACTGTCATTTCATCTTTCTATTGATGCGTGCTTCTTAAGATACGTAGAAAATGTCTCAGAGAAGTGTTTTGTTTTCGCATGTGGTTGCTGGAAGGTTATTTCTTTCTCTATTCTGAAAGGAAGTCCAAAGAGATATTCAAAGTACTTAAAAGGACCTGGCAAGAAGAAAGTTAATGATCAGCAGACTGTCATATGGGGTGAGCCTGCCAAAATGATATGCCCTTCTGAAGTTACTGGAGATAACCTCTCCAATGATATTGGAGGAACTTCAATCCCCTATCTAGACCATCTTCTAGGAAAATTATGGTTGAATTGGAAAGACTCTTGTTCAAACTTTGAAGGATATATCATCCCAAAGTTGCAAACTCCGTGGATTCTTTGTGAGGTAAGGAGCTCTTTGACAGATGACAGCATCAGTGATCTTAATTATGGGTTTTGGAACTGTGTTATGGTGGTAGGAAGATTAAACTTCAACCTGGAATACTCGTCGGTAGCTTCAATTGCTGTGCTTCTCAGTCAAATACAACATTCTCTTTGCTGGGATGATAGAAGCAGGAGGAATTTTGTTTCTCATTCACCAACAGCCATCACCGAGGATCCACCAAGGGATCTCAGGAGTAAATACAGTTCATACTATGGCTACATTGAGACGACCATTATGAGAATGCTACCACAAAAGCATATTAAAATCGGAGTACTAATTGCTGGTCCTCATGTGCAACTATCTCTGACACAGGATCAGTTTTATGTAGAAAATGAAGAGCCAGGTCATCTAATTAAACAGGCCACTTTAAATCTCCACGATATTGAACTTGTGTTTTCACCAAATTTGGATTCCAATCTTGCATCATCTGGTGCGTGCTCAGCAGGTAATGATAGGGAACCGGAGTACACTATACTGAGGGTACCTGACGATATTGACATCATTGGATCAGTTAATGAAATTTACAGCTGTCAAGGACGTATTTTATACAACGCTCACATAAAGTTTAATGGTTTGAAGGCCTACTTTGAGGAATCCTCTGAAAGTAAGAAGTACCACATGTTTGAATTAAGCCCAACAACTATTCGACTTCAAGGTTTAAGGTATTAGATCATCCTTTTCCTCGTGTTTTCACATTGCTTTCCATTTCAATCACATATACCTGAAGATGAAAGAAAATTGCATCCCAGCAGTTACTTTTATCATTCTCATTTTCAAGTTTTCAAGTCGTCGTAGAAAGATGCTGTGTTTGAGTACTCTGGCTTCACTTTCCAACATTTTGATTTTTCATGCATCATAGACTCTATTTTCTTAAGAAGTTTTAGATTCTGTGGTTTAGAACTAAATCAGATAGTGTTCAATACCATACTTTGTTTTAAAACAGTAGGTAACATATCCTAGCAGATGACTTTGTATTTTTAGTCATGCCCTTCATATAAATCTCTCTTGTTTTTTTATGTGATTTAGGCTTAGGCATTTTCTAGCTAGGGATCCATTAGTCACTTTATGATCTGAGTCCATTCAAAGTGAAGTCACTTCAGATAATATAAACACGACAAGACATTTTTAATATAAATTTACAGTTCATTTTGATCCCTTGGCATGAATAATCAGATATTTAACACGAGATAAAGTTATATAATGTGATAATTGTGTAAAACTCCCCCGATTATGTATAGTGCATGAATATTGGCAAACTCTAAGGTTAAATAAAAGCATATCCAGCAATAATTATTTTCTCATCTCTTGTGCCAAGTATGTGTTATGACTCTTATCCCTGCAGGAAGGAGCATCATTCATTTGGTTCAACAATGATTACTCTCTCTGCAGCCTCACATTGGATGGCTACTGGATTCACTACTTTGATATTTATGGATGAGTTGTATATTTTGACAAAGGTTCTCTGTTCTTTCCATGATCCTGCTGATGCATAATTTTTGCTCTTTTTCTCATTAAATTTGTTCATGCTTCTTGGAGTTGTTTTATATTTTTATTTTTAACTATTTGTTTACCATCCCTAGAAATTGAAGTCAACCCATCTGCGACTATGATTGTAGTGGTTAGAAAACCTATGATAACTTGAGATTGAATATATCGCTGGTTTTAATTCCATGGTTCTACCTTCCGAAGAGGTATATTGCTAGCTGAAATTTCTGATATCCTTTTGACATGTCATATATTGACAGTTAAACAACCTTATTTTATTTTATCTTTTTTATTCAGGGGATAATATGAGATGTATTAGTAAATAGATTCTTTGTCAGTTTAGTTAATAGTTCCCTGGTATAAAAAGTCACTGTAATTCCTTTTTGAGGTAATGCCACTCGTCCCACTCGCTGTATCAATTTTCCTAATCAATATGACTTGCGCCGAGGGCAATGCCAAACCCCACAGCTAAGTTTGAGCGAGTGTCTCTAAAACACACGCTTAGGTTGGTTGTACTTTACCAAAAAGGAGGGTGGGGTGGGGGTTGTAGAAATAATGGAAGAAATAATTTTATTCTTTCTTGATTAAATCTTACAACTTTATGCCACTATATATAGTACAATACAATGGAGAAGAAAATGAAAATAATATTCTAACTTAAGAAAGAAAAGATATTTCCTAACTTAATTCTAATTATACCATATACTAATATTACAATCATCCCATAATTGATTCAGGGTTTCTACAATCCCCCTCAAGTTGGATCGTAAATATTGATCATATCCAACTTGCATATGAAATCATCGAATATTTGCCTTTGTAGCCCTTTGGTGAATACATCAGCAGTTTGTTCTTTGATAGGACGTAGATCACGCAGATAGTTCCATTTTGAACTTTCTCCTTGATAAAGTGTCGTCAACTTCTACATGTTTGGTTCTATCATGTTGAACTGAGTTGAGTGAGATGTTGATAGCTGCTTTGTTATTACAATAAAGTTTAATTGGAACTTTCATTGAAATTTGTAGCTCATCCAAGATTTTTTTCAGCCATAGGCCTTCACATATTCCTTGAGCAGCTGCTCTAAACTTTGCTTTCGCACTGCTTCTGGCTACTACATTCTGTTTCTTATTTCTTCAGGTTACTAAATTCCCTATACAAAAGTACAATAGCCAGTAGTCGATCTTCTATCTTTTGTTGATCCTGCCCAATCAGCATAGTGAATATTTCTATTTCTCTTTTTTCATTTTTCTTGAACAGTGTCCTTTCCCAGGGAGCCTTTGAGGTATCTCAGAGTCCTATATGCTGCTTCTAGATGAGTTTCCCTTGGAGCATGCATGTATTGGCTTACCACACTTACCGCAAATGCAATGTTCAGTCTAGTGTGGGATATGTAGATTAGTTTTTCAACTAGTTGTTGATATCTGTCTTTTTCATCGAATTCTCCAATGTCTTCTGTTTTTCTTCTAGTATCCATAGGAGTGTCACTTGGTTTGCACCCAAGCATACCAGCTTCAGTTAGAAAGTCTAGAGTATATTTTCGTTGTGAAACACTGATCCCCTTCTTCGACCTGACTACTTCCATTCCTAGAAAATATCGCATTTGTCCCAGGTCTTTTACTTTAAATTCTATGGCTTATCCTCTTTTTAGTCTTTCTATATATGGCTGTATTATCTCTGGTGAGAATAATGTCGTCAACATATACGATCATAATAGTCTTTGTCCCGTCTTCAAATACTCTGAAAAACGTAGTGTGATCCGATTGCTCTTGTTGGTATCCTTGTTTTTTCAACACATTTGCAAATATGTCAAATCATGCCCTAGGTAACTGTTTGAGGCCGTATAGAAGACTTTTTCAGTTTGCATATTTTATTTCCTTCATTTTCCTTAGAAAATCCAGGTGGTAGGATCATGTAGATTTCTTCTTCCAACTCCCCATTTAGAAATACATTCTTAATATCAAGTTATTGAAGTGGCCAATCCAAACTTGCTGCCAGTGATAGAACTCGAATTGTATTCAGTTTTGCAACCGGTGCGAATGTTTCTGTGTAATCTATGCCATAGGTTTGCGTGTACCCCTTTGCAACTAGGCGAGCTTTGTACCGCTCTATTGTACCGTCTGCTTTATATTTCACATTAAACACCCATTTGCACCTAACTGATTTCTTTCCTCTTGGTAGTTCAATCACCTCCCAAGTTTCATTGGTCTCCAAGCCTTTCATTTCATCCATTACTGCTTTTCTCCACTCGGAAATTTCCAAGGCTTCTTGAATTTTTTCAGAACTTTTGTGCTATCAAGGTTAGAGACGAAAGTTTGAAATCCTGAAGATAAAGCATTATAAGCAACAAATTGTGAGATAGGGTGAAGAGTACATGATCGAGGTTGTTTCCAGAGAGCAATAGGTAGATTAGTGTCGGATGATTTGAGGCAAATTTCATGGAGATTTGGAGCTATCACCGGTTCCGACTCTCTTGGTGCTTCGAGTGAGTTTTTCCTTATCCTTTGATTTTGGCTTTCGTGAGTAAACGATCATCTTTTTTTCACGTTGTTCTTTCTGCTCTTCCTCTGAGTTTAAGTTCTCTTCTGTAGATAGCATATTGGGGTAGAGTGTCGTTGTAGGTTTAGTGTTTGGACTAGATTCAATGTTTGAAATAGACTTAAGAGGGATTAAGAGATATTTCCAAGAATCGATCTTGACTTAAGTTCTCCACCTGAAGAGAGGATTTTTGGAAGTAGGGTTCGTTTTTGAAGAAAGTATCAAGACTAACAAACATTTTTTTTTGGGATTGGATCATAGCATTTATATCCCTTTTGTGTATGTGAATATCCAACGAATACACACTTAATTGCACGGGGTTCGAGTTGTTTAGATGGTGGGAATGTATATGGACAAAGGCCGTAGATCCAAACACTTTTAGTGGTAGGTTTGAGGTGAGACGAGTATTAGGGAAGAAGTTTTAGAATTTCTGGAGAGGAGTTTCAAAGTTAAGAGTGTGACACGGCATTCAATTTATGAGGTAGGCTGATGTCAAGATGGCATCACCCCAAAAGGTTTTGTGTATATTTGTAGTAAACATCAGAGATCGGGCTACCTCAAGTAGGTGTCTGATTTTTCGTTCTGCAACCCCATTTTGCTGGGTAGTATCAACACAAGAACTTTGGTGGATTATTCCATTTTCTCGGAGGTGAGTGCCCAGTGTATTATTGAAGTATTCTGTGCCATTGTCTGTGCGTAGAATTTGAATTTTAGTCTGAAATTGGGTTGGACCATTGAATGGAAGTTTATGAACACACTACGGACATCGGCCTTTTCTTTTAGCATATAGACCCAACAAATTCTAGTATGGTCATCGATAAATGTGAAAAATCAATTTGTGTTGGTGAGATTAGGGATTCGTGAGGGTCCCCATGGATCATTGTGTATTATAGTGAATGGCTTAGATGGTTTGTACGTAGATTTTTGAAATGATGAATGATGATACTTTGCGAGTTCACAAATTTCACAATTAAGGACAAAAGGTGATTTATTCGAAAATATTGAAGGAAGTACATTTCTTAGATATTGAAAATTGGGATGACTTATTATATAATGTCACAATAAAACTTCACTATCCTTAGGAACAAAAAAAGAATTACAACTAGCAAATCGATGTTGTTTACTCACGTTAGTCTCGTCAAAGTAGTAGAGTTCCTCACATTCTTTAGAACTGCCAATCGTCGTTCCCGATGATAGGTCCTGAAAGACACAGTAAAAAGGAAAAAAGTTAGCTTAGCAATTTGAACTTTTTGTGAATTGGCTAATGGACAGTAGGTTGTAGGATAGATTTGGGACATGTAAAACATGTTTGAGTGTAATTAAATTAGAGATTCGAATACTCCCTTTTCCAGCTACTGAAAAAAGAGCCATATGCAATTTTGACTTTAAGATTATCAGCACAAGGTAGGAACTAAATAGATGGTGTGAGTCCGTCATATGATCGGACGCACCATAATCAATAATCCATGGTACTTTTGAGAGTGAGGTGGTGTTAATATCTCTCAGGAAATTACCTGTGTGGGCTAAGGAACTTGACGAGTTGGGTGATTGAAAATTAGAAAGCATTTTGTAGAGTTCTAGTTGCTCGGGATTAAATGCGCTGCTTGAACTGGAACTTTGTATTTCAGAGGAATAGACTGCAGCTTGGTAGCCATGATTTCTGGTGTTCTGTCGTGGTTTCCTGTCAGGTGGCTTTCCATGCAAATCCCAACATGTATCTTCTTTATGTCTAGGTTTCCAACAGTGGCCACACCATGGACAACCCGCTTGTTATCTTGGGTCGGATCCAATTTTTTGTTCCTCTAAGCATTTGGGCTCCCAAATCAGACCCAATAAATTTAGGTCCATCATGAACATTTTTTAAAATTTTGGCTGCAGCTCCTTTAGGCCCAATGTCATGTGACCTTAAAACTCCTCCTTTAGGCCCAATCTCAGAAGGCCCACTTGAGTTGGATAAGAGGGCCGATCCATCTACACTTTCATCAGGCCCATTCATCTCCTTCTTCAGCATGACGAGCCGGCTACTTTCGCCTCACTTCAGCGAAAACATCACGGGTGGACGGCAGAGGCCGATGACTGAGAATCCGGCCTCTGACATCGTCGAGTTCTCTGTTCAACCCAGTCAGGAATTCGTACACTCCTTCAGGAATTCATACCCTCCTTCATTCTCCTTTTTCTTGTATTGAACACTGTCACTAGGGCAATTCCATTGTTCATCGATGCTAAGATCCAATTCTTGCCATAAAGTAGTCATCTCCATATAGTATTTGGTGACATCCTTTCTCCTTGCTTCGCCTTCCATAATTTTGTCTTAATTTCAAAAATTTGAGATGCCTCTTCCGCGTCGGAGTACATCTCTCGAACGGCGTCCCATATGTCATTCGCGGTTGCCATGAAGAGGTAAATTTTTCCAATTGACGTTTTCATTGAGTTGACGAGCCATGACATCACCATGGAATTTTCAAATTTCCATTTTTGTTGAAGTGTTGGATCCGTAGGCTGCTTGGTGTCGCCGGTAAGGTACCCAATTTTCTCTTTCCCGTCGACTACCAACTTAATTGATTGAGCCCACTCTCTGTAATTTCTACCTTTGAGCTTCTCCACCGTGAGTTGAAAGGAGGAATTATCAATTCCAATTGAATTCATGGTGGGATAGTTTCGGTCTCGCTAGTTCCGATTTCAGAGGAGGCTATGTTTTCTGCCATAGTTGGGTTTGACTTCACCCGTGCTCTGATACCATGTAGAAATAATGGAAGAAATAATTTTATTCTTTCTTGATTAAATCTTACAACTTTATGTCACTATATATAGTACAATACAATGGAGAAGAAAAGGAAAATAATATTCCAATACAATGGAGAAGAAAAGGAAAATAATATTCTAACTTAAGAAAGAAAAGATATTTCCTAACTTAATTCTAATTACACCATATACTAATATTACAATCATCCCATAATTGATTCAGGATTTCTACAGGGATTAATATTACTGAAATCAACCAAAGTACTCTTAACTGATGCCCAGGGACTCACTCTCCCTTAAGTAGTTCTTACAGCACTTAAATATTTAAAATTCTGTCAACTGCCATCTCTATGATGATTGTCAAACCAATAGCTTTCTTGAATTTCTGGATAAATGTTATCTTCTGTGGACAGGATTAAGCCATTTGATGTATCCTTAGCAGCCTACATGTTAGTAATGAAGTATTAACCTTATGAACCTAACCAAAAAATTTTCTAGGAACTAATTTCTATAATTACCAACTAATTTTCTTTGTACTAGGTGATTTCTGGATTATATTATGATCTGTCACGTGCCTTTGCCATGCTTGCATCCAGTGATGACCTAAGCTATCAAGACGTATCAAGACAAGAGACATTTTATGCTGATTCTGAGTGTGAGGAAACAATCATGGCTAGAGGACTGACATCACTGATTATTACCCACGTCCAAATGTCTGTCAATAACACCTGTGAGCTTAAGTCTTTTGACATAGTTATTCATAACTCCAGAAAATGCTATAGCATGGAGAATGGCTCCAGAGGAACTGGAACAAAGTTGGCCATGCGTGAAATGCCCGGTCATGGAATTTTCATATCTGGTCCGAAGTTATTCATGGATGTATCTTTTAGAGGAGGAAACATGGATATTATAATTGATTTATCTGGATTTCGATCTATCATTTTCAGATATCCTGCTGAGTTTGAAGAAAGCCTCCATAAATCTGAAATCAACAATCTGTTGCGCTCTCTAAATTTCTTAATTGAAGCATCAATTTCTCATATCAAATTGTGTTTCTTCTTGAGAACTCTTAAGAAAGACTTGCCACGTGCGAGTTTGAGCACAGCAATAGATGAACCTAATTCTAACAGTAATGCTTTGTGCACGTTGGGGCATTCTCCTGTGGTTACGAATACTGAACAGCTTGGAGATCATCCTGTAATTGCAACTATTGCTCTTTCTGAAATTTATGTGTCTAGCTGCCCAGTAAAGGATATATTGGCTAGAGAACACAAGCCAAATAAACTGAACGCATCTTTCTCAGTCGGGGAAGAATTCCAGACAATCTCTTGTGATTCCGAGGTACTATATCTCCTACATAAGATAGTTTGTTGTTAATTTTGCCAGTACGATGTCTGCTTATACATTAAACTTTCCATTCGTTATTTATTTATTTGAAATGCTACTAACTCGGTTATTTCTGTGTACTTGTCAACTTCTAATTAATGGATTCATTTATGTTATGCTCCAACAGGGTGGATTTTTGTTACTTGAAGCCACATCTGCAACTATGTTTGCTGAATGCTGTAAATCGTACTACAACCAAATTTTAGATCTTTGGCCTTCTGGTTCATCCCCAGGAAGGGTAGTTCCACAGTATAATGAGGATAAGACTGTTCTAGCTGTGCGCTCAAGTATGAATTCACGGCAACTTCAGCATGTAACACAGGATCATTTGGAAGAATTTTTCTTGAATATTTCACATTTGTTTCTCATATTTGTGTCCAATGATGAATCTGGTAATATCTTCTTCTGATGTTATAAATTTTCTGATAGTAACCGAATGTAATTTAAGTAAACCCCTATGCAGGCAGACTTCAGGAACTTCTGCTTGAGGTTGACTTTCATTTGAACCACAAAGTATTGAGCACGGTGAAAAAAATTTCACTTGGTATTTCCAAATTTTCTATGCTTTCTCAGTACATACATGTGACGGGACAGAAGCCCAGGGATATTCAAATTCATGGCTTTTCTTCTGGCACGCTTGATGATCCATCCCCCAACTTGATATCTGATGGTTTACCAGTGCTTGAGCAGAAAGTTACAGTTCACTCTGTTCTAGCTGATACGGGTCACTCGAGCCCTTCTTCCTCTCAGAATGATATTCGTATTGGTAGTTCTGGGGGATCACTTATTAGTGACTTCGAACAAAAAAATGTGCACTTGAGTTCTCAAAACTACATACTGAAAGAATTTCAGTCCTTCCTAGCAGCTGAGTGGCCTGTATCGGGAGATCAATTCTGTCCTAATAAACTTTGGGTTGGGAGTGGTTCCATATCAGGTTTTGATTTGACCATCTCTCTGACTGAAATAAAGGTAAGCAATCTCATTATATTTATTGATATTCATCGAAAAAGTCTGAAAGCTATCCAAGGTAACACGTTTGTCATTCATTCTTCTCTTTTAACTCGCATAAATAAAGGAGGAGAAAGGAAATTATGCTATCTATTATTGTTGAAAGTATTCATTTTGACCATTTTATATCTATTACCTTTTTAGAGAGAGAATTGTTTTCCATTAGTATAGATACTGCTAACCTTCTTTGGGTTCAAACCTCACTGTCATTAATTTATTACATTGTGCATGTGTTAGGCTTTTGATGGGAAAAATGAATTCTACCTCGTGAGGGGTTGTGTTGACTACATAGTTTAAATACATAATGTGCCCCTAATAATCGTTTGTCTTCAACATGGCCATTCTTGTGTAGACTGATATAATTTTTTCTGTCAAAGACCTACCGCATTCACTTTTATTAAATGAGTGGAATTAGAGTTGAACCCAGGTTTTATGGGTGGCCTGATTCCATGTCTTGTACCCAGTTTTTTTCGTGGCCTGATTCCGTGTTAAGTATCTCATCTAAAAGCTTAATGAGTTGGTTAAAATATACGTATAAGGACGCAGAGTTTTGTTGATAAGGAAATTAACAAATGAAACAAAAGAAAAGACACATTCCATAAAATCATTCACAGATTTTATGAAATTTCTCCTGTAATCTAATATAAGTTTATGGGCAAAATGATAAAGTATAATTTGATGTAGTACTATATAGTCCGAACTCAAGTTGTCTCAAGTACTTACAGTTTCTCTTAAATCACTGACTTTGTCATGTTTTTGGAGCCTATCCATGCTTACTCCAGATGAGACTGAGGAAATTTTATGTGGACAGGTTTTAATTTTGATTTTTTTTTTTTGGTGCCAGATCATAATTTCTGCTTTTGAATGTTTCTCTGAGGTTTTTATCAGAGAGAAAACTTCCAAAGTGGAACAGAGGCACTGGTCTAGTGACCAAGATTCTGAAGGAAGTGCTGAAGAAATGGTTGCTGATGGTATTTCTATATTTGTCTGTATTTTAAGTTAAATTAGCTCTCTTTTTTCTGAACATTGGCTGACAACTTACGCAACTTGTATAGGAACAATTGTTGCAATCCAAGATGTTGACCAACACATGTATATTGCAGTTGAAGATGTTGAAAGTAGATATGGGATAATTGGGGCGACTCATTATTCACTAGTGGGAGAGAGATCTCTTTTCAGAGTAATACACCTTAACTTAATTCTTAGTGAATGTGTGGGCAAGGGTAGTATGCTAATTCTTTCCGGTTAATATCGGCTTTGTTATTAGTAGCTTTAATAGATTGCTTATGCGGAATTATGTTCAATTGTAATGAGTTGTACTCCTATAACCATAAATCAATATTAATGTCTACATCTTTTAAGCTCACATATAGTAATGCACGAATATTTAAATACTAGGATATTGAAGATCATTTAAACATGGTTCATGTGCTCTATTTGAAAATTTTGCAACCATCTTTGTGCATCTGCATTGGAAAGTTCTTTCTATTTTGCTTTCCTAGGTTGGTTTGCATATACTTTCTTTACTACTAATATCTTGTCTTGATATGGAACTCTACTTGAGATATATTATTATTATTATTTCGTGGGGTTTCTTCGCACTTCCCCAACTTACTGAAGATTATTTTCATTGACTTCTCCTGATATTTCGTTTAAAAAGTCCTGGTTACAAGAATGAATGATTTTACGCTTCCCACACCTCTTTTCTCATTTGCATTCATCCCCTCTCACCGTTGAGTATAATAATAATTTTTATATTTAGTAATCTTTTGGTTATCCCCTAGTTCTAGAGTTGGCTAGGTACCTTCATGCTCATACCTTTCACATCAAATTATACCATTCAGGTGAAGTATTGTAATGCAAGGCGATGGAAGTCACAAGTTCAGTATTTTTCATTGATTTCATTATATGCTAAAGATAATTCTGGGGAATCATTGCGATTGAATTGCCGTCCAAGACAGGGTTTTGTTGACATCTCCTCTTCTAATGATAGTGGGTGTGCACTTTGGGCAGCACTTCCTTATAGACCTGACCAATATGGGGATGATGTTGAGCTGGAGTCTTTTCATCCTCTGGTTAGACGTACATTTCAGCTTGTGAACAAAAAAAATGATTATGCCGTGGCTTTTATTGATGGTGTCCTTGAATTTGTCTGCAAGCCAGGAAATTTGTTTAAGTGGAAAGTGTTTCGTGACCCTTCTCCAGCGAGTAATAGTTTGTTTCCAATTCGATATTTAGGGACCGGATCTGGAACTAATCTACAATATGATTCAAATGCAAACAACACTAATGAGTTAAGGGAAAATGGGAACCTTTCTGGTATTACAATTACAATAGACAAGGTTACTCTGACCATTCTTCACGAGCTTTCAGATACAGTGGAGAACTTACCGCTCCTCCAGGGATCAATCGCTTCTTCTGAAATCATTTTGCAGATCTCACACACAAAAGTGAGGGTCATGAACACAATAGGAGTAGTGTTGTATTACTTTGATGCCCAGCGAAGCTCATGGTAAGTGTTTCACGGTTCAATGGTGCATGGGTTTACCGTTTACGTCTTATTTTCTTGATTTCGTTTCAGTAACAATGATGTATCTTCTTAGTTTTCATTTCATGAATTTTTTTATTTACTTTTTAATTTCACTCATGACTTCAGGAGGGAGTTTCTTCATCCACTTGAAATCTGCAGTTTCTACACTTCAAAGTTTCTTATTCCGGGATCAGACAATGTTTTTCAGAGAGTACAAAGTCATTTCTATGCTAGAATTAAAGAGGTTTTGATCATGCTGCTGAGTCGATTTCTGATTCAGTTATTGTGTAGTTTTCACTATTAATTTTTTGCTGCGGTATTGCAGGCGATCGTATCAATGAACGAGCTTTCGTTGGACATCATTCTGTTTGTGATTGGAAAATTGAATTTGGCTGGTCCTTATGCCGTAAGGAGCTCTGTAGTTTTGGCCAACTGTTGCAAGGTTCTTAAATCAATTATTTATACATATATCTGGGTTATATGAAGTATCTTTCTTCAATAAATTTGCACTTTTGAATATCTTATTTGTTTGGTGTTCTGTAGTTCTGTTATTTTTTTAGTTAATGCTGTACTCTTTTTCCCTTGATAGATACCAAGTTAAAAGGAAGATTTATGAGACACTATTGAGTGATAAGCAATGTCTGCCAAGTTTTATATTTTTCCAGTTAACTTTTAGGGGCTGATGGGACGTTAAAGAAAAAAATGTCCATAATACGAACATGATAGATGTGTTGCAAATCTTGGTTTTCATTTTCGTTGTGATGGACCTGAAAGAGGTGGCACGTGTCATGTATGAGCTTGTGATCTTGTCTTAGAACTCTTATTAAGATAATTGTTTGGTCACATTAGAATGGATAAAATATGAAATGAAGCTATATACCAATAATTTGAGGTGTACAAATTGAGGATGAATTTAGATATGACGAATAGATGGTCAAGGCAGGCCTTGGGTAGCCTAAAGAAGCTAAAGAGTGATATAATTGCAACAGAATATGACAGAAGAGAAAGGGCTAGACCAAAGTTAATATGACCTTAAATGGTAGCAAAAGATTCTTTAAACTTTGAGAGGAGGTAGCTCTAGATCGAGCAAAATGGAGAAATAGGATATATGTTGTTGGGATACCAACTTCATTGAGAACAATGTTTAGCTTCTGTTGTTTGTATAATACTGGAGTAGCATGTGTAATCTTATGCATGGATCTTGTTTCCTTTGATCTCCTTGTATGCAATATTATATTAATTAGGTGTAGTTGTTGCATCATTTTAAGACCTTCGCCAACATTGTTTTGCGTGTAAACTTTTCTGATAGGGAAAAAACTAAATCACTAACACGCGCATTAATAAATTTGATGAAAGGGCCCGTTTGGCGTAGTTTTTCCTTTTCCTTTAGCTTTTGTTTTTGCTTCCCGTAGGAGTTTTTGCAAGAAGATATCTTAATCTTTGTTTGAAAACTAATTTTTATAAGAGTTTCTTATTCTGAAAGTGCTTTTAGAGGAAGTCATATTGGACCAGCCAAAAGCTCTTTTAAGATAATTTTCAAGAGAGACTATTTTTAAAAAAGTATATTCTACAATTTAGATAATATTTATAAATTTTGGAGAGAAAAAATTTTGAAGTACTTCAACATGCTCTTTATATTTAACACTTAATTTTACTACTCTAAAAAAATATTTATTATTTTTCTCTATCTTTTATTTTCACTAGCTCCCCTTCAAATTATTTTATTTCTTCTCTATTGAAAATTGAAATACTTTGAGTACATTTAATTATAAAGAGTGGGTATGGCTCTCCAAATTTAGAGAGTCGAACCCACTCTTTGAATTAAAATGTTAATTTAAAGAGTCTTTTGGAATGTAATTTTAAGAGTTGTCTCTTTAAAATAGAGCATCTCATGAGTAAAGAGTCTCTTAGAGATGTTGTGATGTGAAGAAATGCTTTCATAAAATTAGGCAAACGGGTTCAAAAGCAGTTTTTGGATCACAAATGCTCCTTTTGACTTTTCAAACGCCATGTCAAACGGCCCCAAAGTAATCTATATCACCCTTGATTTGAGTAGCCCCTTGAACCCAAAAATAAAATTACAAAACAAATGTTCTATTACATACAGATTAATGTTAGATACCTTTTGTGTTGCCCATTTGTACTGTTAGAAAGTGTAAATAAATTATATGGATTCCTAATTAGTATAGGATTTCTTATTAGTATATTTTCCTAATATAGCTTTCTCAATATGTATATATGTGTATCGTTGATATGAAGAAAACAAGACATTATTTTCTTTCTTTATTTTCATGGTATTAGAGCAATAAACCTCTTTCTCGAATTTGTGGTTACTGTTGGAGTCAAGTCCACTTTATAGTAGGCGTCGTTGTGGTCGCCTCTTGCGTCTTCCAGTGCCATCGCTGAGTTTGCAGCAGTTCATCATTCCCGACGCATCTAGGGCTGGGTTCTGGTCGGAGGGTCAAGCTCCTCATCTTTCCGTATGAGATTGGGTTCTTCGTTTCCGGCGCATCTAGGCCTGGGTTCTAGTCGGAGGGTCGAGCTCCTCGTATTTCCGGTGTGGGTTGGTTGAATTTGTCCTCGTCTTTCTGGTTTTCCCAGTTTTCGGCGGCTGTCTCGGTAAGTTTGGTTGGGCTCCTTTCCCTTTGATTTACAGCTCATCTGTATACAGCACTGCAGGGTTGATAAGTTTTAGGCTTGAGGCATATTTGGTTGATAGGTTTTGGGCTTGAGCTATAGTGGGCTTATTTGTTTTGGGCTTGTTTAATTTTCAAGTAATCACTTTTCAATTGGGTTAGTGAATAATTTTTTTTTTTGGGCTGCTGCTTTGATTTATTATTTGGATTTTGTGCTTTGTTTCTATGGCTGACGAGCAAAAGAATTTCGTTGTGACTGATGTCATTCCAATGATGTCCAAAATCACGGAGCATAAGTTGGTTGGTCCAAATTATTTAGATTGGTGTAAGACAGTTCGGATTTATCTGCGGAGCATTTCTATGGACAATCATCTTACCGAAGATCCGCCAATGGATAATACTAGGCAGACATGGTTAAGAGATGATGCTCGATTATTCTTACAAATTCAGAATTCCACTGACACTGAAATAGTCTGTCTGATTAATCATTGTGAGTATGTTAAGGAATTGATGGAGTATTTAGAATTTATGTACTCTGGGGAAAGGGAATGTGTCACGTATTTATAAGTCTGTCAGGGTTTTTACCGTGCTGAACAACAAGATCAGTCGCTTCGGGCTTATTTTATGAATTTCAAATAGACATATGAAGAACTGATTGTTTTGCTACCTTTTAGCCCTGATGTGCAAGCTCAGCGGGAGCAAATGGCTGTAATGAGTTTTCTAGCCTGTCTTAATTCTCAGTTTGAAACTGCTGAGTCTCAGATTCTCTCCAGTGCTGAGNATGATGCTCGATTATTCTTACAAATTCAGAGTTCCACTGACACTGAAATAGTCTGTCTGATTAATCATTGTGAGTATGTTAAGGAATTGATGGAGTATTTAGAATTTATGTACTCTGGGGAAAGGGAATGTGTCACGTATTTATAAGTCTGTCAGGGTTTTTACCGTGCTGAACAACAAGATCAGTCGCTTCGGGCTTATTTTATGAATTTCAAATAGACATATGAAGAACTGATTGTTTTGCTACCTTTTAGCCCTGATGTGCAAGCTCAGCGGGAGCAAATGGCTGTAATGAGTTTTCTAGCCTGTCTTAATTCTCAGTTTGAAACTGCTGAGTCTCAGATTCTCTCCAGTGCTGAGATTTCTTCTCTGCAAGAGACCTTTACTAGAGTACTTCGCACAGATGCTAGTGCTTCTGTTGCTTCATCTGTTCAATCTTCTAGTGCTCTTCTCAGTCGCAGAGGTCATACAAAAGGCGGATGTACAGGTAGTCGGGACAATCGAAGTCATGATGAAAGGGGAGTTGTATGTTATTACTGTCGTAAGCCGGGTCATACCAAACACGTGCCGAAAATTGCACAATAAATCTCTGAAGTCACACCCAACTCACGTCGCCGCTATGACTGCTACACCCATCTCATCCTTTGGGCAGACCATTACGATTTCTGCAGATAAATTTGCTCAATTCACTCAGTGCCAAGAAGCATTGAAGAATTCATCTCAACCTATCTCTGCCATTGCTGAGACAGGTAAACTCGATACATGCGTTCTTTCCTCTTCCTCAAAATAG
>CAIGRK010406828.1:0-20574 GCA_903798315.1 Fraxinus greggii | reverse complement strand
TTATTTCCTTGGATTGTTTAACAAACAGAAGGCTGTCTGAGAATTTGGCAGTTTCTAATGTTGTCCTTATTCTCTTCATTCTTGGTCTTGATGTGAATGGTTTATTACTTTGTTTCGACATTTTATTTGACTCGTGCCTCGTGACTAAAGTGCTTTGATAATAGTAAAGTATATTTATTCCTTTAAAAATATTTGGGTTTGCACATGAACATGTTTGAGAGTGATTATAGAATGTGAATTTCACGGAATGTGTAAAGTGAGTAGTATTTATGGGCATATTTCAAGCTGGAAATGTAGCTCCCTGTGAACATCGTGTAGGAGAGTGTCAAGCTGTTAAGTTACATGTTGATTTGTGGGCTTATAATCACTTGTGCACATTCCTTTTACATGCTAGTTTTGAGAAAGATTTCTACATAATAAGAACATAAGCTCGTCTCATCTACGTAGGAGCCCTTTAAAATCAGTAGAAAGCACGAGTGAATTTGATTCTTACTTGCATCTTCTTGTGCCTAGGCAAATCGAATCTGATTCAAGTTTCAGAAGGGCACAGCTGACGCTACATTCGTGAGAATTGATGAGGGAGCCATGGAAACAACTCTTCAATGTAGACTACGATACTGTTGTGGTAGAGATTTCTCATCACATCCAAGTGAAGATGCTTGCCACCCATGATTGCATATCCAAAAGTGTGTACAACCCCTTGTCTTTCATGAGTCTCGATGCAGAAGAAAGGGATAATGAAAATGAAGACGAGTCCATAAGTCAAGAATTCACAAAATTCAGAGCAGCAGACACTTGTGAAAAAAAGTGTAAATTTTAAATTTTGAAATCATAACTCCTGTGAATATGCTGTACAAAGAAAATAGCGAACTTTTCCATAAAAAATCTTATAGCTCAACATTAGAGTTCCTCTCCATCACCAGGCTCCAAACTATTGTCATCTATGGTAAAACCGTAACTTAATAGTTTGTTCCTCTGGGATGTTTACGCGTTGGTAAGCAATAAACTTTGTATTACTGCCCAGCATATCGGTAATCTCCTGAGCATTTTCGTAATGGCTTCATTTGCTTTCTGAGATTCTACCAGTTCATCTCCTTTCTTTTTCTCCCTAACATCGAAAGGATTCTCTGAATTGTTATATGGAACATTTTAAGTGATTATGGACTTGGGCGGAAATTATTACCTGTCAACATATGCTTTTAACAGCTCTTTGCTTGAACCTTCTTAGAAAGTAGAACACAATAGACATCAAGATGACCATTGACAATTTTCTTATCTACATGTAGTGTTACACAAAGCTGTAACACAAACAAAGAAATAAACCAGTGAGAAAATGTATTCAGCAGTAACAAAATGCTCATCATCCAAGACATATGAAAAGAAAAGTGAATAAAATGATTATAATCTAGAAAATAATAATTAACAACAGCTTATAATCAAGAATCTAACAGATAAATAGTGATATGTGATAAGCAAAGGGAGAAACTCATCAAACACCTGACTTATAAAAAGGCCATGTTAAACATTCTTATCACTGATAGTACCTAAACAAAACTTGACAAAGGTATATACTCAATATCAGGCTTTAGAATATGGAAATTCTAATAAAACTGCCAAACCTACAAAATTTACCTTATCTAAAATATTAGGGTCAGTTGCATTTGCATGCTCAAGCAGGAGAAAGAGACCAATTGCAAAGAACCAACTATAGCCGAAAATAATTTATGTTCTCTTGCGAGCAAATGATATGACAGATAGAATAATGAGATTCTCAATCTACTGATTACAAGTTAGCGGTTCAGTACATCCTTATCAAAATGCACAGGAGAGCCTGTCAATTTTTGTTTTCCCTTCTGGAGAAGATCATTTTATCCCTGTACTTCCAAAATACTTGTCATGTTTATTATTTTTACCACATATTCGCTGGGAACATTTTTTTTTCCTGAATCCAATAACAAATGCTTCAAAATTCACTTATATTCAGATATAAAATGTGGAAAAATCGAAAATGGAGGATACATGCCTATATTGATCAGGATCTACATTCAAAGCTTCAATATAAGCTTTAAAAATAGTGTCTCGATCTTCATCACTTGCGTACCCCTCCTCGGGTTGATCATATTGATAGAACACGAAGTTAGCAGGTTTATTATTTGTTCTTTCCTTGATTGTAATCCTATTATAAGTATCTTCTTATTTAGCTGATTCAATTTCCCATTGTATAGACCATATTAGTGGGATTGATTTCCTTTACCTGTATATATACTTCTCATGTGTGTATCTCGATTTTCCCTTTCCTCACCATTCCTTCCTCTGTTTTGATCCTTATTCAAATTGCCTATTTCATCTGGACACATTGTCTTCTTTGAAAAAATGTTTCCCTACAAAACGGACTCATACCATAATTTATGCATATCTTCCCAGATATTTTCGAAGTACCTATCAAATTTTATTGACAATAATTTGGACAAAGTTATAGCTCCCGCCAAAGATGCCCTTGACTCTGTCGTCTTAACCCCTTCCTGACCACACTTGCACCCAAAAATTCCTTCCACATGTCCATTCCCTGTTCAACAAGATGTTTCAATTTTGTCTTCTCCCAAGGCTGTTTCTCGACACTCTCCAACATAAGTAGCTCTTCCTTCATCTAACATATGTGCAGACTTATCTACCCCATGCCATGAAGCAGACTGAAACTAGTCCATACCCCTCCTCCCAATCAGCTAAACCATCTCGTATGGTCACCCGTGCCCAAAATAACATCTACAAACCAAAACAACCCTTCTCTCACTATTATACAATCCCCAATCCCAAATAGAACCTCCACCCTACACCTTAGAAAATAAGCACTCTTATCGGCATGATGCCATGAGAGATGAATTTCTTGCTCTTCAGAAAAACAAAACTTGGTCCCTAGTTCCATTCTCTTCCACGCAAAATATTGTCGGGTGCAAATGGGTTTATAGAATTAAAAGAAACCCGAATGGCTCTGTTGCTCGTTGTAAGGTCCGTCTTGTGGCAAAATGGGTTTCATCAACAGCACAGAATTGATTTTACAGAAACTTTTAGCCTAATTGTAAAACCAGCCATCATTGGCTTGTTCTCACTATTGCCGTTACTCGTGGTTGGTTTTAAATCAATTGTATGTTAATAATGCCTTCTTGCAAGACAATCTATCCGAATGGGTTTTTATGCAGCAACCTCAAGGATTTGTTCACTTTCGATATCCTTCTCATGTTAGTAAATTACAAAAAGCAATCTATGGTCTTCGGCGAGCTCCTCGGGAGTGGGACAATGAACTTCATTCCTTTCTTCTTGCCTTTCGATTCATCAACTATAAGAGTGATATATCTCTCTCTCGTCTACACTTTGGCAACTCGTATCATGTACTTGCTTGTGTATGTTGATGACATTATACTCACCAGCAATCACCCCCAACTCTTCATGAATTCACTAGTCAGCTATCCAACAGGTTTTCTCCCAAGGACCTTGGCAAGCTCAGCTACTTAGGCGTTGAAACCACTCGGTCCTCCAATGGTTTGTGCCTACCCTAGAAAATTAACTTGTTCAACATGTCTGGATAGTTCAAAATTCGTGTAAAAATGAACACTTTTTCATAGAAAATTGTATATTTTTCTGGCTAAAATGGACATCTCCTTGTAATTTCCTCGTACTTAAGCCCATGTGTGGTATTGATTAAAATCAAAATTTGGGTAGATTTTGATAAAAATTGATGAAATGTGTGGTTGAAAAGTTGTGGATCCCATGAATGTGTGAATTAATTGTTGACTTTAACTTGAGATTTTAATCCAAACTAAACATCGACTAAATGATAATAAAGCCCGTGTGTTGACGACCATCATTTGAAAACTTTTTTTTTTTTTTTAAGTACTCATTTTCAGTCACCAATTCACAAAATAACCATACATTCTTCTAAAATCACCATTCAAAACATTATTTTTTCTAAATAATGAATGTCAAACAGGAGCAAAATTACAAGTGGCGGTAGACATGCAGTGAACTATCATACGAGTACTAGAAGCCGAAAAGTTAAGCTAAAAATGTGTGTTGCGAAACTTGATTGCATCAAAATTGGTACAGAAATTACAAGCCCAATTCCTCTCGGAGGATTGAGTTATTCCCATGAACGATACTGAAGCTATACAAGCCATTTATTATGTGTAGAAGAGCATAACAGAATTGATTGTTCTTTCTGTATAGAGAAAATTTGGTTCCGAATAGGAAATGGATATCCATTTCAAGGAAAATGAAATTGAGAAGCGGATGTAAGAGATTATCCATTTTTTTTTGTAGGGTTTTGTTTGCAGATTGAGAGCGAATCTGCATTTGACACAAAGCTGAAATGTGATGCTGACCTATCATTGTTGAGCTTGGTTATCCTTAATTTTTGATAATTTATTTTTATTTTTCTTTGTATAACATAGGACATGGGTGTGTGGTTACAGTTGTTTGATGAATATTAATTAAATCCTGGACGATTGTTCTTCAAATATCTCATCAATAGCTTATTCGTACGCGAATAATATTTTTGTAATCCCGTGTTATTCTTCTTTACACTTCCATTTGCATCATTTTGTGTTGTGTGAATTTTTCTGGTACCCATACTCGGCATGTTGACCTAAATCGACACTGTTCACTTTCGATCGTAAGGGTTCATTAGACATAACTTTTTTTACTTTTTCTTTTGCTTCTAGGAGAAGAACTTTTAGAGGATGCTATTTTAATTTTTGCTTAAACACTAATTTTTAAAAGCATTTCTATTTCAAAAGTGCTTTTAGAGCAAACTACATTGAACCAATGTCCTCTAAAAACTTTTCTAATTAGCGGAAACAATTTCATAAAATTAGTCAAACAAGTTCAAAATGAGCTTTTGTGACTTTTTAAAAGCCATACCAAACAAGACTTAAGAGTAGTATCAAACAAATTAGGGTGTATTTGATGACAATGATGGTAGTTAAAGGGGATCTTGTGAAAGATGGAAAAGCTGGAATTCAAAATGTGGTAAACTTAAGAGGAAATACGTTCTCGTAGAAGTTGGTGTCAAGGTGCGAATATAATTATCCATTTAAAAAGAAATGGGATATTATGAAAATTTTGCTCTTTTAATTATTTTTACTCATCAAGCTTCCTTTTTTTAATGCTTTTTCTATGATCAAATCACCGATGTACTTTACTAATTTAACAAACGACAAATACTGATATTGGATTTTAAACCCTTCAACCAGAAATACTTGACAAGATTCTCTTATTCTAAATATAAGTTGGGTGCTTCTGTGCACAACTATCCAACTTATATTATCTCAAGTGATCGGTATCACTCAAATGCTTTCTCAAATAACTTGGCGACCGTAGTAGCAATGAAGGATTTTACGAACTGAAATTTCATTTTTTTATGCGTAAATCACTCTAAGTGGCATGTTTTCTTGATAACAAAAATAAAACATAAAACAGACTTAGGACGGGTTCAGCCGGACCTTCAGCTAAAGTGCAATATGAGTTAACTTTTCGTAGTTACAATTAGAAGTAGTCGAAGTGACATGGGATTTCATACGCTTCACTCCTTTCTTTCTTGCTTAACTTTTGTATGTTTGGTTTGCACCTGACTTTTCGATGAATATAAGGGACCTCAGGAGGTTTAACGGTTCTGATCAAAGCCCAATTCACTCCTTTGAAGAATTCATGCCTCTTGATCTCAACAGAGCCCTTTTGGCTTCCAATTCTTTTCTTGGGGTTCTTCACCAGAAGCCTACTTATTAAATCCTGGACTTTCACCAATTCTTCGTATTCTTTGCTGCTACTGATTCCCATTCTTGGGAATGTCAATGGTTGCTTCAATATATTGATGAGAGTTTTCTCATTGTTCTCTCCTTTAAACGGTGTCGTACCGTACAAAAGTTCGTATAAGAACACACCAAAAGTCCACCAATCTACTGCACTTCCGTGTCCTTGCCCGGAGATGACCTCTGGTGCCAAGTACTCGTGTGTTCCGACAAAGGATTTTGATCGAGCATTAATAGGTTCTGCTACTAATTCAGTATTGTATTGTTGGACATCCTTCTGTTTAAAAATAGTTGGACCTTGAGTTCTGTCTTTTGTTAGACCTGGCAAGAAATAACATAATTAGATAACAAAATTATTTCATATTTTGTTGAGTAGTAATTATAAATTAATAATATGATGTGATAATACCTTCTTTCATGGAAGTTGAAAAACATGAGAGCACTGGCTGTATAGGCATGGCACAAGAGGGAGTTGAGCACTTGGGATTTTTATGAATGGCTGCTTCTTGCTCAAGTTTAGATCTTATGAGTTTGGGGACACTCTCACATTTGAGAGAGAGATCAAAATCTGAAAGCATGATGTGACCATCTCCTCTAACAAGAACATTTTCTGGCTTGAGGTCTCTGTAAACAATGCCCAACATGTGGAGATACTCTATGGCCAAAAGAGTTTCTGCTGCATAAAACCTGAAATGCATGTATGAAAATGCACAATACCCTAGATTAACAAATAACTTTCTAATTATCTGTTAATTTGTTGACGGATACTTGAAAATAGACACAATATTCCATTTACCGTTCAACGGGATCCGTGTATGTTTCCCTTAGGGTTTATCAAGTTATATTTGGTGTTCATCTTTATTTAATTTCGTAATAGATTATATATTCTAGAATACAAATCTTTTAAATTGTTCTAGGGAGAATTGTACGTGAATCTGCTTGTAGAAAGTTTTGACTAAATGGTGTATTCTGGTTGAAATGAGTAATTGAGACAAATTGTTTAATTAATTAGGTTTTAGTATTTACAAATCGAAGATTCCTTTTCAACCGTTAACAAATGGTCTCAACTTGCTCATGCGACGTATTCTCTCCATTTTCGTAAGTATTGTCAATCTTAAAGAAAAAAAAAAAGAGGCAAGCTAAAGGGCCACATATATAATTCGTTGCTTGAGCCTCAAAATTCTCAGGGCCAGCCCTGACAGTTGAGATGGTAAAGCTATTTAGATTGAAAACAAATTCGAATACATGTCGCTGATGCTTCAACACCATCGTTCTTAATTTTGGACCCGACTTTGTTTATGTATCAAATTTTGGGTGTATTTCCGAGCTATGCTTTCTATGGATACGGCAACATACCATTATCACCTCGACTAGCAACTGGAGGAATACGGGGAGACTTGCTCGCATTTTATTTACGTATGCACAACTAGATTGCCAATGTAGTAGTCTTTTTGTTATTAGCATTGGCGTCATTGATCAAAGTTTAATTATTTATTTATTTTTTGTTTACTAAGTTACATATGTAATACTCGTTCTTAAATTAAGATGTTTCTTACTTTCTGTATTACAGATTGTTCTGTTATTTTCTTACATTGTAATTTAACCAAAAGATTGTTAATTTTTTTTTAATTTGTTTTTCAATAATGTAAAGAAAAATTGAAATTGAAAGTATTTATTTTTTAAAATTTCTGACAAAGTATTCATCATATAATTAAAATTAAAGTATTTTCTAATTATTATTTCACTATTGACGTAATTTTGCCAACAACGGTTAATTTGTTTATTTTTGTTACTTTCGTTGCCAACAAATACTTCGTCATTAAATTAATTTTATTAAGATAATTTTAAAATTACTACTAACGTAAAATCTAAGCTAGTTATATTAAATTTTCTGTAAATTAAATCAATAAAATTAAGTATTTTAATTATTTTTTACAAAAAAAAAAAATACTTTCAGAAAATTTCATCAAAAACTCCGTTCGGTAAAGGTATTTGGAATGAGAAAATCATATCCATGTGGCATTTTTGTGGTTAATCAGATGTTGATCAATAAAATATGAGCGTCTTACCAAAATATGAAGCCTTAGGCAACTACCTCACTTCCTTAGAACTTGAGCTAGCTCTATTTTACATTTGAACTCACTTAGGCTTTGTCTGGGAGGAATTTCATACCAACTTTCAATCAATTTCATAGCCGTTGCACCAAAAATCAGCAGGAAATGTTGACTTTTTATTTCACAAAGGGGACCCACATGTGGAAAAAAGCAGTCAAAAAAATCCTTTTTGCAACCAAATAATTGGAAACAGATAGCCCCTTAGTCCCTTATTGAGCCCCCATTTATAGAATATATTCTATAAAATGTGATTACCATTCGTGATTAAAAAGTAGGAAAAAAATTTGAATTTACGTATAAAATTATTTTATTAGAATAATATGTAATTAAAAATGAGTTCTTAAAAATGAAACTCAAGCTTGTGCTTAAATTCTATTTCAATATCTTTCAAATATTTGGCTGACTAAGATTGTCTTAAGTCAAAACCACATCATTTAGATGTAGTAGTTTAATATGATATCGAAGCATTTGCACTTTTGCGTTCAAGTATTACCGCCATCCATCTATAAAATTTTTGCAAGCTTCAAATAAAAATAAATAAATATATTCAGCACGCAAGAAGCTCGTGCTGAATACATAGTTTAAGTGGGTGTTCAATGGGGAATAAAATTAATTTTTAGTAGATTGTGATATAAGTTTTGAAATGTGTTGTTGAAAAGTTGTGGGATCCATAAAAGATGTGGTTAATATTAATTGTTTGACTTTGATTTAGATTAAAGTCCGATTTTAGTTCGAAACGAGTAGAGCCTAAATAAGCATGTTTGCTCTATTTTCAAGGATTTAAACTTTAGATAATAATGATCAATATAGCTTAAGCATCTATAGGTAAAATTAGATTTTTAGTAAATTTTGATAAAAGATGATGAAATATGTGGCTTAAAAGTTGTGGACCTCATAAAATATGTGATTAAAATTAATTGTTGACTTCGACTTAAATTAAAATTTTAATTTCTACCAAACATGCCTCCTAAATAAGTACGAGAAACTTAGTTGGTCTTTGAGCAAGCATAAGAAGAAACTAAACAAAATCAGAAATTTATAACAAATGTGAAAAAATTACGAACTTACTTGGCTGATGAAATGCTGAAACGCTTCCCCGGCTGGCGTTGCCGGGCGGCGTGCAAATCTCCGCCGGGGCAAAACTCCATAACCAAGCAAGAGTAATGAGATGCATCAAACTGTGCATATAGAGTTGGTAGAAATGGATGATCAAGCATACCCAAAATTTCTTTCTCCATTTCTGCTCTTTGAAGCTTTTTTCTTATGGCAAGAGCTTCTCTGTCCACCACTTTCATGGAATATAAACACTGCCGTAAACCCTCAACAGGGTTTCTCATCTGACAAAGATACACATTTCCGATATCACCACCGCCTAGCCGGCGGATAAGTTTAAAGTGTTCCAGCCCTACTTGGCCTTTCTCACAGCGGAGCAACCTCATGGCTTCCCAAGCTGTTTGATTTGCCTTGTGTGGCTTGCTACAGAAAGGGTTGTCAGAGGAGGATGAAAGGGAGGCAGAGGTGGAACACCGGTGGCTGCCGAAGCTGAGGCTGCTCAGCCAACTCCGGGTGGAATCTGGCACCGTCATGGAAGAGCAGCTGCTGCTTTCGTAGTAGTCGGAATCATCACGATCACGGATTGTGCTTGCCATGATTGTTGATCAGAGCACGTATGAGCTTCTTCAGGCTTTAGTTGGGCCTCAGGCTTTGTACAAATGCAGCCTTTTGGTATTTGAACCAATTAGAAATTTGCATAAAGTGTTACTTTTGGCTAAAGGAAGAAAAACCAATGCATTGCGGAAAGCAAATTGGTTTTGTTATATAATGAAGATACGCCACTTTTATCACATGATTTCCCATTGTTGACGCTGCTACTAATAAACTGCTCATAGATAGAGTGGCCATTTTTCCCATGGACTAAACAGACTAGATTGGATCGGTTTGGTTCAATTTTAGTTTTTCTTAGTCACAACACAAGCATCAAATGAAGCATTCCATATATAAGTCACATGGCACTGACCATTATTTTTGTTAACTTACCGACAAAATGATCAAATTGGAATCAAAATATAAGTTGTACGATCGAATTGAAACAAATCATAGTTGATTGACCAACGTAAAGTAAAATTCCAATGAAAATTGTCTTTTGAATTAAATTGGATTTCAAATAATATTTACATGGTTGACGGTCAAAGAACTTATTTTGAATCATTTATGGACCATCACGAATAGTATGGGACCTTTTTAGCAATATTTTGGGTGTAGTAATTGATGAAGGTGCATAACATGAAGCACCCGTGACATATTCATTTCCACCTCTTTTGCACTTTTGTTACTTCTCTTCTCATTATTACTTACTTGCACTGCATGTGAATTCAGGTATGAGATTGATATGAAACGTTGTGTCTAGGGATATTTTGTACAAAATATATTCATTCTTTTACCGGTTAAATACAGTTGTTCCTCAATTAAATTTCAAGTTGGTCCTCAAAGCATATATTTTCGCAACAGGACGTAATCCTACTGTTACACAAGCCTTAATCATTTTGAAATTGGGATGCCGAAACCCTGAACATTTTTTTTTTTTAAAGGTCTTATAACAGTAACATATATTTCATAGTGTGAGATATTTACACTTAACAAGTCATCCTGTGGACAATTGTAGCTCGTTCGAACATATTAATCTTGAAATTTGTGCTTGTTTAAGTTTGAGTCGGATCAAATTTTTTTTTTGAATTCAATCAAGTTTCATCTTTAAATGCCAATCTTGTTAAGAGAACTAACATAAACCCTTATATTTTGTATATTTATTTCACATCCACTCAATATATATATATATATATATATATCCTTAATCTTATCAACAGCTCAAGTACAATCCCAATATATATATACTGCTGTTTAACTGAGTTCAGTACATCACTATTGAGAGTTAAAATTGATGATGAACTGAATTTAGAGTAGTTCAGGAATTGAATAAAATGATTGTATTGAGCTTGTAAGTTTACAATTTACAAAGCACAATATACATACAGATTTGGGAGTGGGAAGCAAGTAAATAGAGTGACCAAAACATGTGATACAACAGTAAGAATAAAAACAGTTACAACAGCTCAAAAGTGGTTCCATAGGTGTACATTAACAGCTCTTATCTTCAACGTGCTGATAGCTAACTCACACATATTGCAGGGAACTCTCAAGTGCAAATATATACATTTCAACATTCCCTTTCAAGTTGGAGTTTATTCTTTTACTCCAAGCTTGTCTTTAAGAATTAAAAACCTGATTTGAGCAAGTGGTTTAGTTAACATATCAGCTATTTGGTCTGATGAAGGAACATATTGTATACTCAACTTTCCTTCAAAAACCTTGTCTCTGACTAAATGAATATCCACTCAATATGTTTAGTTCGTGCATGATAGGATTAGAAGCTAAGACACTGGCACTGAGGTTGTCACACCATACAGTAGGAGGTGAAGCATGATACAAATCAATTTTCTTAAGCAATGATTCAATCCAAGTTATCTCTGCAGCAGCTTGAGTTAAAGCTCTATAATCTGATTCAATGCTTGATTTTGCCACAACTTGCTGTTTCTTTGAGGACCAGGCAACCAAAGTATCAACCAAATAGATGCAATACCCGGTTATTGACCTCCTGTCATCAAGACATGATGCCCAATCCGTATCTGCAAAACCAATGATGCTTATTCAGTCACTTATTTGAATCAACATGCCTTGTTCAATTGTTCCTCTTAAATATCTGAAAATCCTTTTTACTGCTTTCCAATGTATGTCTTAAGGACTCTGTAAAAACTAACTGAGCTTGTTCATAGAAAATGATATATCAGTCCTTGTATGAGCCAAGTATTGCAATCCACCTATTGCACTTCTATATAAGGAAGGATTAGCCATTTTTTCGCCTTTATCTTTGGAGATATACTTGCCAACTCCTAGAAACTGATGTAGCTCACCCATATCCTTAGTGCAAACTTGTTGTTCGGGCTATTAATGAAGCTTTGCAACATTTTATGGTCATTACCGGTTATCACTATATTATCAACATACACTATGGCAAAAATCACTTGTCTTTGATTAATGTAAAAGAACAAAGAGCGGTCTGCTTTTGACTTTGTAAACTTCCATTCTAGAAATGTTTTCTTCAGTTTTTCATACCACGTTGATAAGTGTATTTTATACACTATTTGTGCTCTAAAATATTGATATTTCGTAATTTTTTGAATGGATCTGTAGCTTAATTTATTATATAATGTGTTATTAGCTGAAACTCAATGAATGAAAATTAAATTAAAAGAAAGAAGCGAAAATTGGCGAAAAAGAGCAAGATCCAAANAAGTGTATTTTATACACTATTTGTGCTCTAAAATATTGATATTTCGTAATTTTTTGAATGGATCTGTAGCTTAATTTATTATATAATGTGTTATTAGCTGAAACTCAATGAATGAAAATTAAATTAAAAGAAAGAAGCGAAAATTGGCGAAAAAGAGCAAGATCCAAAGTTAGGGGGCTAAAGTGCAAATACTCAAAAATTGTGTCGAAACTCAGGATAAAGATTCAAGAATGCTATGGGTCAAATGGATACAACTAAAGGTCAAAAAGGAGTGAAAATATGGCCAAAATATTTTCACATATTAATTTTCAACCGCAAAAGGATGTCCAGATTTTTAATTGGACATTGTGACCCACTTTTGGCCCAGTAAGCCTTCGAATTCGAAAAGAGCTATTTGTAGAGTATTTGTAGCTATTTGAGTTATTTTTCCAACACATTTTGAATCGTTGTAATTGGATATCGGAAGAAAATGTTATGACCAAAATACTGAAACAGATGCAGCATATTTTCAGCGAGGCGCTACCACCGTAGTGCCCAGGTGCTGCGCCGCGTCCCAGCGCTTGGGCTCTGCGCGCCACCAATACAAGGTTTTGATGATTTGGGTCGCGAAAAGGCTAGAAAAAGATCCAAATTGGCCAAAAATGTGCAAGGAACTATAAATAGACCTAATGAGGTACGAAAAAAGGGTTCCAAATATTGAAATAATGGGATACAACGAGAGATCAAAGAGCCCAATTCAAAAAAGAGAATCATCACGGAATTCAAGTTTAAAGCGTTGATTGGAAGCGGAAGAGATCTTGGTGCAAGATTTGATTCGTTTCTACATCTTTATTAAAATCAGGTGATATATTCCATTACTTTTAGTTTTTATTTTCATATTATGAGTAACTAAATTTCAGAGTAGGGAAAATAATGTAGTCTTTTGTGATCTGTAATTCTTTTATTTAAGGAGTTCTATGGTTTATTCTGTTATGTGTTGATTTTGTTATGAGCTTAATACTTTGAATTAACTGCTCAATAATTTGATGATTATGTGAGTCTCTTACGAATTGATAGGTGTGTTTGAGATTTAGACCATATAATAAAATTCGGTAAATTAGTATAACATGTAGAGATACATATACTAATTATTGTAGTCTTAATATGAATTCTTAAAACTAATGTTTCATTTAACTAAGTGTAATTCACATAAAGACATGTAATTGAATTAGTTAAATATGCTCAATGAGAACTCGAGAGGGTAAATTGAATACAATAGAAGAATTTGATCGAACACTACATTAGGTTATAAATCTTGAATTAAGAATTAATGTGATCAATAGATGAAATTGTTATGCCCTAATATTCATCACATATTTAAATCTTCAATTATCCGTTGTGTGTAATCTTTTTATATTTTCAATTAGTTAAAAGTANCTAATGTTTCATTTAACTAAGTGTAATTCACATAAAGACATGTAATTGAATTAGTTAAATATGCTCAATGAGAACTCGAGAGGGTAAATTGAATACAATAGAAGAATTTGATCGAACACTACATTAGGTTATAAATCTTGAATTAAGAATTAATGTGATCAATAGATGAAATTGTTTAACATTCATCATGTATTTGAATCTTTAATCAATCATTGTTTGCAATCTTCTTATACCTTTCATTAGTTTGAGGTAGTTAGTTTACAAGAAAAATATTCACAACTATTACCATTCTTTATTTGTCTTTTTATAGAATAGGAGTTAGGAAAAATAAATTAAGTCTAAAGTATAGTTTTCGTGGGAACGATAATTCGGACTCAAATGTCCATTATATTACTTGTTACGATATCGTACACTTGCGATATAAAAAATACAACACAAGCTCTAGGTACTTGCTTGAGTCCATAAAGGGCCTTTTCAAATTTGCACACTAAAGTAGGATTGGCTTTATCAACAAAGCCTTCAGGTTGACTCATGTACACCTCTTCATTTAGCTTGCCAATCAAAAATGCATTATTGATGTCTACCTGCCTGATACCCCAACCTCTTGAGACTGCAAGTGTAAGGATTATTCTAAGAGTGGAGGCTTTAATTACTGGACTGAACGTTTCATGGTAATCAACACCTGAAGTCTGAAGGAACCCTTTTGCAACCAGTCTGGTCTTGTACTTTAAAACCTTCCCTTCAATATCTTGTTTGACTCTAAACACCCATTTGTTTCCTATCACTTTCTGACTGATCAGTGGTGATACAAGCTTTCGAGTTTTGTTATTCAAGATGGCCCTGTATTCATATTCCATTGCATTTCTCCAATCCTTACTTGCCAATACCTGAGGCACATCATTTGGTTCAAGTTTACTGTGCTTCATTCTGTACTCCCTGCAGTGAATTGGGTAGACTTTTGGTTTAAAAATACCAGCTTTGCTTCTAGTAACCATTGGATGCTCTATGTTATGTTTGCTCAGTTCTACCGCACTTTGATTTTGCTCATTATTCTCTTCAATTTGCTCCCCTTCAGCATTTGCAATTCCATCTTGTCTTTCTCTTTTAGTATGACCATCACTTATTTCTAAGTTTTCATCTTCATTTACCTCTTGTGTCTCATTTTTAGCCATTTACAACTGATCGGTTCTGCAAGGTATTGCTGTTGGAATTGCATCAGAATGAATTATATCAGTTGAACATGTTGGATCAAGATTTAGGGAAGTATGGAAAGGTAGGTATTGAATGATTGTTTCTATTGTCTGTGAATTACTCCTCTTGTCAAGAAAATCGGATTGAAAAGGAAACTCATTTTCATTGAAGGCTACATGTCTGGAAACGTAAGTTTTACCAGTAGTACTAAGATATTTGTGGCCTTTATGTGAGTTACTGAAGCCAAGAAATACACATTTAATGGAATGAAAATCGAACTTATGCTCTTGATAAGGTCCGAGACACGGAAAACAGGCACATCCAAATGATTTAAGAGATTTGTAGTCGACTTGCTGATGGATTAGAGTTTCATGGGGTGACTTCATCTTGAGAACATGTGTAGGTAATTTCTTAATAAGGTATGTGGCTGTGTGAAAAGCTTTCCACCAATAATGCAGGGGTATGACAACATGAGCAATGAGGGTTAGTCCAGTTTCTGTAATGCGCATATGTTTCCTTTCAGTGGGCTAAATTGTGATGTTAGGAAAGTCTCATGTCAATACCAAATTGTAGAGCTAAACCAGTGAAGGCTCTAAATTCACCTCCCCAATCTAATTGAAGTGCCTTTATTTTCTTGTTGAATTTGTTTTCAACTAGATTTTTAAACTGAGTTAACTGATTTAAGGCTTCTGATTTATTTTTCATAGGATAGATCAAGGTGTACCTAATGTGGTCAGCGACGAATATGATGTAATATCTAAAGCCTGAAATAGATTGTATAGGTGCAAGACCCCAAACATCTGTGTGAATTAAATCAAGAGGAGCTGAGGCTCGTGAAGCAGAATCTGACGGGCATCGCATAAATGACTGATTTCATTAATATCAAATTTTTCATTACATCAATTGAGCACTTGTAACATCACAGGACGTGAAGGATGTCCAAGTCTCTCATATGCCATAATTTTAATTTTGACTCACATTTTGTGGTATCCCTAGACACTTTAGACTTAACAGCAAAAGCAGAAGATTTCAACTTATTTGAAACGACTGACTCTTGACAATAGGGCCTTTCAACTTGATATGGGTGTTCAAATTGATATAATCCATCCTTAAGCTTTCTTTTCAGCAGCACCTCCTTCGTTAGTTTGTCTTTAACCGTACAAAAATTAGAATGAAACTCCATAAATATACCATAATCAGCAGTTAATTGTGAGACACTTATCAAGTTTTTCTTGATTGCTGGTACCAACAGAACATTGCTGGGAACCAATGTTTTGTTATTCAGTGTGCTTAGGTGATTTGTGCCAATGCGAGAGATATGAAGTTTATTTCCATTACCAACAGTGAGACTGTCCTTGCCACCATACTCATGTGATTCAATTAGGTTGCCTTTCTCACCAGTTACATGATTGCTTGCTCCTGAATCTACAAACCAAGCAAAGTCTGCAATGGTGCTTGATGAGGCTACGAGGGCAATTGGTCCTGGTGAGTTTCCTTGATAGTGTAGGTCAGGTTTAGTACCCATATACCTCTCATCATAGCTGTTGAAGTACTTATCAGCTGAGTGATTGCTCATTCCACAGATTTAACAAGGCTCTTTGCTTTCAATTTGCCTCACTCCTCTATCTCTGTTTCTTCAACCTCTGTTGTTATAGCTTTTTCCACTATAATTAAACCTTCGTCCTCTATTTGTATTTGATTTGTCCACAAAGTTGGCTGAGGCTTGACTTAAGTTCACTGAGGCAAGATTGTTGTTCATAGCATTGAGGTGTTCAATCCTGCTTTCATAGGTCATAAGTACTTATTGTAGTTCATTCCAAGAGATGGATTCTCTGCTGTTGATTTGAACTACAATAGAAGTGTATTCTTCATCTGAGCCAGCTAGCACTTGGGTAACAAGGTCACCATGAGGAACAGTTTTTCCAGCAATTTCCAGATAGTCTGCTAACTACTTGATTGTGTTAAGATATTGATCAACAGTCATTGAAGCTTTCCTTGTCCTTTGAACACTAATACATCAATTAGATTTTAAGAATGCCTTTCTCCATGTTCATATTTTAGAAGAACAATACATGGATCAACTACCGGCCACACTGATCCGTAATTTCCTCAACATGTAACTTGTTTGAAGCGTTCTCTTTATGGACTCAAACAAGCCCCTCGTGCTTGGTTCCAATGATTCAACTTTTTTTAAATGAAACTTGATTTTCTTCTGAGTCAAGCTAATTCATCTCTATTAGTCCATCATACCTAGACATGCACTATTTATCTCATGTTATGTGTCAATAATATGGTGCTCACTGGCAACAATCTCGCTTTGATAAAAAACTCTTATCACCCGATTGTCCAATGAATTTGTTATGAAAGATTTGGATTCTCTACACTATTTCCTTGGTGTTAAAGTTCATCCTAACTCTCAAGGCCTATTTCTTAGCCAAACCAAGTATGCTCTTGATCTACTACAACGTGCTGACGTGGTTGAGGTTAAACCCATTACCACTCCTTTTGTAGTGGTCAACATCTCTCCACTAAAGGGAAGTTATTTTCAGATCATACCCTTTTCGATCTGCTGTCGGAACTCTAAAATATTTAACAATTACTCAGCATTGTCTCTCATTCAGTGTCAATTCCATTTGCTAGTACATGCATGTTCCAACTGAAAAACATTTTCGAGCACTCAAACTCATATTATGTTATGTTAAAGGCAAGGTCCATATTAAGAGTAGTAATCCAAATCTTATTAACAGATTTATGTTTCATTTTTATTTAATGTGAGATTTTCTCACTTAACATGTCCCTGAAAGATGGTCACTCGTTGGAGTAAGCCAATTTTGAAATCCATGTGCTCTTTTCGTGAGCCTTAAATGGGTCGAATCGCTTGTTTGATCTTAATGGGTCTTGATACCCTATTAAAATTTAAAGTTTCGTCTTAAAGGTCAATCTTACTAAGAGGAGTAATACAAAAGTTAGTTACCAAAGACCGCATGCCTGCACGTGAGTACAATAAGTTATTGCCTCACAAAATCAGGCTCTTGGAGATTATTGAAAAGATAACCGAAATTCTACTCCCCAGCCACATGAATTGCTGATGTGTTCAATATAAAACATCTCTTTCCGTACTTGGGAGATATTTTTAAGACGATTACTGCACCACTGATTCGAGGACGAATCTCTATTTGATATGGAAGGATGATGCAGATGTACAACCCTTAGTTTATTATGCAGCGAGCAAGTGAAGAAAGCAGTAGCTAAGGACTCACACGGGAATCACTCCCAGATTGTACAGATAGTCTACGCATAGTCCTGATGTTGTTCAGTTCCTTTTCAATTTTATGCATGCACTACTTTAGTTTAATTGACTTTGAGTTGAATTTAGAGCCATCCGGCATGGAAGGGTTTCTTGAGAAATTATTTTAGTTCAGTTTCATTTATAAGCTCTTGTGGTTAGACAAAGCACTTCCGAAAAAATATTCAAACATGTTCAAAATCAGCTTCTTAGTCTTAGAAGCAGCTTTTAACTTCTCAAAAATTTTGCCAATCAATCCCTTAATCGTTTGACATAAATAGGTATTTTCATTCATGCTGTTTAGTTATAAGTCGTATTTGATCCTTTGTTTTGGGGCAGTTGTTTTATGTTATCAAAGAATACGCATTGAGGTCTTCTTCAAAATCTTTCTGCATATTATTACTCTTCGTAATACATATTATTATAAAAGTGTGAGAATATATTTTGCACTACGACCAATAATAGTAATACATAAGGAGATCAATATAATCAATATTTAATATAGCATTTGTATATATTCTCGAAAATAAAACAGTTCTACTTACCAAATATTCAGTACTGATTTTGAAACATGTAATAATTTTGAAACAAATTCATTAATACTCACCCTTCAATTGAGTATAACTCAGCAAGCAGCATCTTCTTGGTGAGGGTTGAACCAGCAACGTCCTTATCAGTTATCACTTCGCCTACAACCTTTGTTCAGTAATCATATTTGCGAACCTTATACACTTCTTTATGTTAACAATATTTTCTCTCAATTTATAGACAGTTTTAAGTTCCCATATGGCTGTGTCAATTGAATGGGCTCAATAATAACCGACAAAACTCGGTTTCTCGTTATGTCATTTGGATCACTATGAGCGTCGCCATACTGGTACTGACATTGAGCTATTCGAGCAAGGTTTATGGCTATTTCAATAAAGGACTTGCTGAAAATGGAATTCGAAACCAATTCTTTATTCACCATCTTCCAATTCTCATCGATCAAACTCTTAATGTATTCACGGGCAACTTCCTCGGGAACACCATTTTCATGCATGTAACAAGAAATTGCATTTGCAATTTCACCTCTCTCAATCTCGGCCTGGTACAGTAAAAAATATATATCAGCACTAATCTCTTGATAAAGTACTGTTGTCTTCTAAGAAAGTGATCTAAAAGGTAACATACCTTTGAGGAACTTAAATCATTGCAAAGGCGAAAAACTGTGGATGGGTAGCGTAAGAGAGCAGGGTAATCGTTGAAGCGATCTATAGCTTCATTTGTAATATTTTTATCAATTAGAAAGTAGGCATGAACAAGTAGAAGTGGTCCAGATGATGATAACCATCCACTACTGAGATACTCATCAAAATTAGGTATATGTTTACTGTAACTCCACTGTGCTTCCTTTAAGAACATTTTGCATAAATCTGCCCACTGAGAAACATGATTTGTAGAGATAAATTCAGCTATCAAAATCTAATAAAAAATGGGGAAATGAAATTACAATTTTGTTACAGCTTATTTAGTAATGTACAATATTGGATAACATTAAGTGCTTGTTTATCTCCCATTATTGCGAGAAAAATAGAGTAATGAATAATATTTTTTTGATAATGTATGGTTGAAATTTAAAGTAATTTTATTGGTTTGTGTGTAGAATATTTTATTGGGTGAATGTGTGGTGGAGAATCTTACTGCAACAAATAATGTTTTAGATTTATGGTAGACAAACGGGGGCTCAGAAAAAAATAAAATAAAATAAAAATTGGTTCAGAACAAATTGTCACGAGGTTTACAAATCCACAGACACCCCCTCATATGTTAAAATTGACAGGATCCTCCGCTGTAAGCATACAGTTTTCATTTTACTCTTATCTATTATCCTAAATTTCTATTCTTTGCCTTTTTATAATTTAATTTAAACAACAAGAAATTGTAATAAAGGTGGATTTTTTTTTAAACAAATTGATCTAATCATGTTTTGCGAAAATTGAATGCTTGTTTGAAAAAAATGAACAAATTAAAACTGATTTAAAGTATTTACTACAAAAAGGAACTAAAAAGCAATCTAAGCTTTGAACATTTTATGCTAAATTTATTGCTATTTAAATATTATTATATTAATTTTTTAAAAGTTAATATAGTATAAATATTAGGATTATAAAAAATAAAAATTAGAGAAATAAAACTATTAATTAGGCGGATTCGCAAAATATATAAATTTCTTAAAAAAAGTCAAATTTTAATATTTAAAATATTATAGAAATATTTACAGTTTTATTTCTTTTAACAAATATATTTTAAAGAAATAAGATAATAAAGGAAAATATATTATAAATATAATCTAAGAAAAATCTTGAATTAGTACAAATAATATGACTAACGAGGGTGTCCTCAATTGAGATTGTAATAAATTTTAATGAAATCTAT
>CAIGRK010406636.1:0-16356 GCA_903798315.1 Fraxinus greggii | reverse complement strand
AAAAAAAAAAAAAAAAAATGCAAATATCTACAAACATAAATTCTCGAGTTAATTTATTTTGTAATAATCTATAGGCTAGAAGTAGCTGAAAATCAGAATCATTCAGGTAGAAACATTACAAAATAGGTATTTAAGTAGTTTTATCAAATGATCTGATCGAACTGAATCATGAATAACAAATTTACAACATATTATTAATCAAATTCGCGAAGCTCAATAGTTCAATAATAAATCCTTTTGCTTTTTAAGTTTTGTTGAATTTAATGACGTTTGTTAAAAAAAATTCGTTTTTTATGGCGGACGATTGCAGTTGTGAACATCTACAAATATTCACTATCAACTCAAGATAAGTCCAATACTTTATTGTTGGTTAATAGTAAAGATTAATAGATGAGATAAAATCTCATAATTTTTACTTCTTGTATATTAAAAATTTATATGTTTCAAGTTAGTATAAAAGATGAGAATTACAAGGCCAGAATTATTTATTTTCCTTTTAGGTTCGATTGTGAGAAAGACGTTACTTCATTTAAACGGAAGAGTTTTGTTGAGAGAAAATGACACGCACCCCCACCAACTCTTACGAATAAAGAAAGACACACTGCTCCTCCATCTGTTCTTGGTTCTCACACGCACACTTTGCGACAAAATTATACCCAACCCAGTGAAAAGCACTTTCTTTCACTTCGTTTCCTTCAAAACTTGGGTTTTCTTGAATACTCTTTAATCTCTTTCCTCTCTATTTGTTTTTTTATTGGTTCTTGATTTAAGTTACAATAAGTACTCGTGTAATCTTGATATAATTAACTTCCATGATGACTTGAAATTTCAATTTGGTTGTCAGTCCTTTTCTGAAGAGCGATAAAGTGATATTGGCGTTTTGTTAATTTTTTGCGTTTTTCTTGATTTAGAGCTTGATATTGAGGGTATTTGAAGATTTTGGTAGGTGGGTTGGTGGGAGTTTTTAGTTTTTATCTGGCAAGATTCAATCTTGATGTGATATTATTTGAGGGTTTATTTTTCTTCACTTAATAATTAGCTTCAAGATTTTTGAAAGGTATGGTGTGACGGGTTCTTGCTGATTTTAGTCACAGGCTGCAAGTTTATAACCTGTTCGGTGTATTTTTTCTTTTTTTTTTTGCTGCAACAGTATTAGGGGTGGGTTGAAAATTTGTTGGAAAAATGTATATTGAGGAACTGAAGGAAGGGGATTCGGAGAATGAAGGGGGGCAGCAATTGTGTGGTAAGGAAGATGATTCAGAGAATGGAGAGGGGCAAGGTGCTCTCCTTATATGGGATGCAAAAAGGGTTTTGGTCGGAGCAGGGGCTCGGGCTCTTTTCTATCCTACATTGTTATATAATGTTGTTAGAAACAAGATTCAATCCGAGTTTCGTTGGTGGGATAGGGTTGATGAGGTATGCATAATCATTGACAAGTTCTTTACTTTTCCTCTCGTTCACAATTCTTGTTTATTTGATTTTAATATACTTCTTGAGTTATATGGCTATGTTGATAATATATGGAGTTCCATCCAAGGATGCTGGTAGCAGTTAGATTTAAAATTGAAAGAGTAAATCTTTGTTTATATGCATATTTCTGGGATGATAATATTGTTGATTTTATAATAGAATTCGGTGTGGACTTGACTGTCTCAAAATAATTCTTGTTGACTTCAGTACATTATTGAATTGAAACACAACGTAGTTATGGTCTTTCCTGAGGTTATATAGAAATTTTGAGTAACAATTTTTGCATATAGTTTGATATGATGATAACTGACTTGTTGAAAAGGGGTCAAAAAGAGTAATATATAACTTCTGGATCTAATTTTCATCAAATTTGGGTAAACTTTTTATTTTTTATTTATTTTTAAATGAAAAAATGCTAACTCCATGAGTAGGATTAATTAGCGGTGGGGGCAGAGACATAAATTAGTGCAATAATGCTACCTACATTTAAATGGTGGACTAAAAGGAATCTATTTTTTTTTGTTGGAATAATTCCTTAGAGGTGGTGTCATTTCTGAGTTGTATAGATATGAGTGGGGACAATTAGTGTGACATCTTGTATTCTTGTTGTTGTTGTCTTTCTGTACCCGTTTAATAGCAATTGATGTTCATGTCTACTGCTACTTTTATGGATGTATCCTCTCTAATGTTCTTTGTATAGCATGTCCACCAGGCTACTTCTGCCCCAGTGTGAGCAGAAATACACACACACAAACACACATCATACAATTTCGAAAGAAATAGATTTCTATTGTGAAATTGTATTTCCACCGAAAAAGTCTTGTTAAATTCGCATGTGTTTTTTTGTGTATATCATTGTTTAGTATGGATATATAGCCTTTTCGGGAAAAAACACTTTGCTTGGCTTGTGGTAATGATCATCCTTTTGCTTATATTCAAATTTTGAAGAAATTTAAATATAACCTCAAAAAGTCACTTGTTTCTCATGAGCCCTTCGTGAAAAGACTTGCAGTTGAAGCCCAGTTTTTGGAGTTTCCAAGTTCTACTACCACCATAGTTATATTGTGCATGATTATTCCTCTCTGTATTAGTGGGTTTTATGTTGGTATCCTCCCTGACCCTACCAATAAATAAATAAATTAGGAAACAACAATGAAGAATAACCTTATATTTAGTCTTCATAATATTTGTTTAGGTTCCTTGACTTTTAACTATACAAGGGAACTGACTGAAATGCCTGATTATTTCTCTGGTATAACTCCTCAATAAACTGAACATGTTATAATAGTTCTTCTATTAACATATGCATGTGATATTCACTTTTTTTTCCCAGTTTGTATTGCTAGGTGCTGTTCCATTTCCCAAAGATGTTCCACGATTGAAGGCTCTTGGCGTAGGCGGAGTGGTTACCTTGAATGAGCCATACGAGACTTTGGTCCCTACGTCATTATATCAGGTATCTTCATTTCTTCATAATTAACAGATCATTTTCCTGTTAAAACTTAAAAGTGTTTTCACAAATGCAATGTCGCTGATGTTCAAGGACTAAAGTATTTTGAGTTGTCAGTAGCCACTAATTTGTGCCAATATTTGCTGCTGTGAGCATCTGTTCTGCCACTGAGGAAAGGGCCACCTAACTTGATCAGCTCATCTCATTATGTACATATTTTTATGTATAATTGATTATTTTACTTTTTTCTTACTCTTCATTAAAGAAGAGTTACTTATTTTGGAAGTTACTACCTTATGTACTCATTTCAAACTTTAACCAATAAAATAAGTTATTTATTTTGAAACTTAAGTAAACCTACTTATAAGTGAATTTTTTGAGCATAGCCAAACATTGTATAAAGCATATAAAATATAATTGCCTTTGTTTTCTGTTCATTCCTAACTAAAATGACGTAATGTTTTGATGGTGGTCAACGAAGCGAGTCATCTGAAGTTTGATTCACATGCACCATTAAGCCATTTGTATCATTGACTCGAGCCTCTTATACGTAGTGAGTATTACTATGTGCTTATTCATTTTTACCGTGCTTGCTGTTTGTAGGATCATAACATCAAGCATCTGGTAATTCCTACAAGAGATTATCTGTTTGCTCCATCATATGGGGTCATTTGCCAAGCTGTCGAATTCATCCATGGTAAATTTCATTTCATGTATTGCTCATATAAATTGGTTTTCATTATTACTGGTTAGAAAAATGCTTCAAATAATTTTATGTTTGGCCACTATCTTGTGCATGACTGTTAAGTGCTACTTAGCATTCTTCCATCTTAATTCAATTGTAATCTCCATTTTCTTAAAATTTTCTTGTTTTGATTTTTTAAGGTAATACATATTGCTGCAAAACTACATATATTCACTGTAAAGCTGGCCGAGGCCGCAGCACCACAGTTGTGCTCTGTTACTTGGTAATCATCCACAATGCCACATGAATCGTAACTTAATTTGTTAACAATTCTTATATGTAATATTTCCTCAATTAAAACAGGTTAAATACAAGAATATGACACCCGAGGCTGCATACAAGCATGTGAGGTCCATTAGACCAAGGGTACTTTTGGCCTCATCCCAGTGGAAGGTATGAATAAGCTTGGTAGTTTATTTGTTGAAATACGATTGGTTCTCTTACTCTAAGCTAATGGTTGTTTATTGTTTAAAGACCTTCTGATGCCTTGAATTCAGATTTCACGTTGACGCGGTCACTCAACTTTCGGTGGAGTTTCATTTTAGTCACTGAACTATTTTTTGTTCTAACTTAGCCACAACTTTCCTTACTATTCAGTTACATCACCCACAACTTTCCTTACTATTCAGTTACATCACCAAGTCAGCTTTCATTAGTAAAACTAATGTATTATTCAATGTGACACACTTTTTTGGTAGCGAAAGCGAGATGCCCAGTATTAGAACCTGCACAAAGAGTAGTCATTTAGCTCTAAGAAAAAGGTCTAATGATGTCTATATAACTAAAAAATACTAGTAATTGTTGGTTAAATGCGAAAAATTTTAGGGACTATATTATACAAAATCTTTCTTCTGACATGGCTAACTAGGACAATCTGTTTAGTTTTACTAACGAAAGCTGGTTCGGTGGTTTAATTGAAACAGACAGGAAGCTTGAGTGACCAATTTGAAATTTTAAAAAAGAAAAAAAAAAATGGAGTTGTACAGTGACAAATGAAGCTTCATTGAAAGTTGGGATTCAACAGTGCTTTTACCTGTTATTTTCGTTCAAACCTCTATTTTGCAAGTGGTGCTCTGAAGTGTTCTATTATTATTGGAAATTGATGGAGTTGCTATCCTTTTATAAACGCAGGCTGTTCAAGATTACTATCACAGATTGAAGAAACCTGGGTATGACGTTTGCATGGATAATTCACCTAGTAGAAGCTTAGGTATTGCTGGGAAAGTCGACCTGGAAGCCTTTGACGATAACTCTGTGGTGTTAATAACAGAATCTGACCTTGATGGATATGAAGAAAGTGATGATTTCCATGTTGTTCGTAAGAACATAGTGGCAGATGTAAACTTAGCATGCAGGGTACAGTTTGCCAGTCAAGCAGCCATTTCTCGGCTTTCTTGCTTGTGGCTTCGTTGCCATGTGAGCCTGAAAGCATCGAGAGAGAACATGGAAAGCTATATGGGAAATAATCAGTTGGGGAATACAGGCGTTGATATTCATGTTTATTGAGATTGTCATTTTCATCACCTTGTCTTTGGAGTTATATATTAGATGAGCAAGTAATAAGGATAGGTTATGTATACCCCTCTCCTCGTTTTTCCATTTTATTTAGGCTGCCAAATTCCAGGAAACCATGCGAAAACCATATGGTTCTGAGATGTTTATGGCTCATGGATTTTGAGCCCTTGTGGTTATGGGAAGTGTACTGATTGTATAAATTATGTCACTTTGTGTACTGAGTTGAGTTGCCTGAAAGAGGGAAGAAGAGTGAGGTTATGTGCAGGATGATGACTTGCTGGAATCCAATGAATATCGTTCCTCTCTCTTGTACCTCCTACCCACACTCCTCAAACCAGTTTCGTACTTGAATGCTATGATCTTGATAGGCAAAACTGTTTCGTAACTGGAGGATTTTGAAAAGCAATTTGAGGATATTTGGTCAAACATAATGTGTTATGTTGCAATATAAATTGTCCCACAATGCACGACTCTAGGCATCATAAGCAGCAGGGCCTTTGTTGGAGAAGAAGACAATCATGGTCCAATCTAAGAGTGTGGAAAGAAGCCTTATACTTATTTTTGACACTTGTTACCTATTACAAAGGGAAAAGAGCAGCTGGGATTATACGTATTCATCGTGGTCTGATGAGATTGTAGTAACAACTTAAGGTGGAAATTATCAAAGTACACGCATTTTTTATCCTAAAAGTTTCTCCTGTTGTAATGGGTGGAAAGCTTGGCAAGAGTTGGCTAAATCTTGTGTGCTCCTACATGCTAAACATGTTTGGTATAGTCTATCAGATTCTCCTGAAACGAGCCATGATAAATTTGCCCCGTGACTTCTTTAACCATACAGTCGAAAGTCTAGTCAATGTAGTATACCAAACATGCTTTGCAAAACCTGTGCAGAAATCGATACAATTTACCAATGGCGAAAGGTTATCCTCTATTGTAAAGTACGAACGAACAAGATATGCACAGAACACTAAAATGGGTAGACATTTATTGGCAGTTCCGTTAAGACAAAGCCTATGTCCTCTATCCTGCTAGCACATAACTAAAGTCCAAGAATCGTGGTTCTTTAACCTTTCCCTTGTAATCTTGACTCAATCCAAGACCCTCATAAAGTTAGAAACTCTTTATATCTGCAAAAATCCAGGAAAAGATAAAGGGCAATACAAAGTAGACAAAAAAGGAGCTAAAAATGTTTGATTATTTCACCCATTCTTTCAATGCTTAACACGCTCTTTTAATGATAACAATGCTTTGAAAATGTAGGAATCTAAAGAAAGGTAGCCCAGTACCCACGATACAGAGATTTGTTGGTGCCACCCAAAGAACATGTTGAAAATGTTGTCGGCTAACTTGGTTGACCTTAACCAAGAATCTCTTCATTTGCAGAATCCTAGAAAAGGAGATACCAGAAAATTCAAGATCTATTTTTGCCAAAAACTGAAGTCAAATATAAGCATGGCAAAGCCGTGGGTTCATCTTCATTGGTCTTAAATTTGAATCGCATGATGCAGTGTCTAAATGGGGTCGGCAGCATATTATTCCACCAGCTAAACTAGACAACTTTCACAGTTTACAGTTGACTAGAATCATAATGCTTAAACAGGGAAAGAAGCCAATGAATAAATGGATGGAGCCAAAACAGTAAGCTGTTAGGTGCTCACGAGACTAGATGGTACAATGAAAAAAGAACTTAGTTTCTATTTTTCTCTCTTAATATTGTCTAGTCTAGTCCAGTCCACCACACTAAAGCAAGCCTTAATGGTTGCAGTCCTTTGCAAAATAGAACCTAACCATATAGCAATGCAGTTGGAGACAACAAGTGCTTGCCCCTACCCACCCCACCCTAACGATTGATAATCAGTTGAATACTCAAAAAAAAAAATTCAATACCATAAATTACCAAAATTCATCTAGTATTTTATCTACTTTCATGGAATCCTCGGTATACATCTGAACATATTGAGATTCGGTAAAATATCATGCAGTTGACAAGGTAAAATCCTACATGCATAGAATGAACTTAAGAAGTAACTGCAAGATTTTCAGGATAACGTTGCAGAATTACCTTATTATACAAGGTGAATACTAATAGAAGATTACAAGACAGTTAATATAACACAAAAATTACATCAAGAGGTAACTATTCAGCTTCTTCTGCCGGTGCCCTATGGTATATAATTGACACATTAGAACTTACAGGATCAGCATGATACTGGCCATAAAAGGCATAAATACCAACTGTAATAATGCTGAGGACGACAAATCTAACCCAGGCTTCATAGTGCAACTGCAAAATAAAGATGAAAAGTCAGCTTAGACTACCTTCATGTCATGGTTATGTTACTATTGGTTAATACCCACTGCTTAATATATTATTACAGATGCTAGATTTAAGTACCTGGGCAAACAAAAATATGTTGAGGAAAATGCTAATGGCGGGAAGAATTGGCACTCCTGGACAAGAAAAACCTGGTGGATCGGCATAGAACTGCAAAAGAGAACGAAACAAGTGAACTTCCTTAATGGCTCTTATCCAAACCTTTCGTTTAATGGTTAGATTACTCGAAATCCTACATCTAAATCCCACTATATTTCTAAGTGGTGCACATTACACAAAAATAAATATATATTCCTACTGAATTTGACTCTCGACTTCGTTTCACCATGTTATTGTATCATTTAACACGGCTTGCCGAAAAGAACTTGCGAGACATTAAATCTTGAAAGTCACTAGCCATTACACAACACTCAAGAGGATGCATGTGCATTTCCATGTTTATATACACGTAGAATGATATATCCTGATGCAAGTCTAAAGAAACAGTATGTGCCCTCTAAGTTCTAATAAAATACTTTCTAAATTAGTTCTTTCTCCACTTGAATTGTCTTTAAAGGAAGTACCATGAAATTTTCAAAAGTATAAACCGCAACCCTTGCAAGTGAAATTGAAGTTAACTTACTTGTCGTAAGTAAATAGCTGCAGCACAACAAATTGCAATAACAGTAGCTAAAATCATAAAAACAAATGAAGCCCCAAAACGGTAGAAAATTCCAGCAGCAAAACCGCAACAGGCAATTGTAAGGAGGCAGATGATGCCTTCAGCCCGTTTAGAAACCCATCTTGTAGAAATCTGACTTGCAGCCTTATCCGTCCAGCGAAGAGTTACTACACAAGCCGAAACAACAGAATAGCCTGTCTGGAACAGACAAATCACGGGTATCATCAAAGCCAGTCATAATGATTACTATGTATAAAGAGAAATATTATATGCATGCATGTATGTATATAGCCTCTGTTTGTTTCCACTACTTTCACCCAAAAAATGAGAATTTTTACCGTTGGAATAGTGCCTAGTAGCAGTAGTTGACCATTTTGTGAGTGGGTGGGCCCAACTATTTTAAAAAAAGGGTCAAATTTCTCATTTTGTTGTTGAGAGTAGTGGAAACAAACAGGGTAATAATAATGCACGCATGTATTTCATCCTTTGATTTCTTAGACCTTCCAATTTATCTGTCAAACTTTCACTAAATTAGCATCCAATGCACATTGGAGAGCAAACAACAGTGATATCACTGTCTTGCTTCACTAACCTAACCACCATCCAATCCTCTTCCCTGTCAAACCCTTCCGACCCATATCCCACCACAAACTACCACCAGAAAAATTCATCACGAATAAAACCACCGCCCAGTACACCACTGTAGTAAGATATGCCACCAATTCTGGGTAAAACTCTAAACTTCATAAAAGGGATTCTACATTAGATGAGGCAGATTGTAAGCCTATATATACTAATCCCTCCATGGGAGAACCAAATTCTTGAGCATTATAAATTCTATTAGTAGGATATATATATCTTTGGTAAAAAATTCATTCTGATCAACTGTTTGCAATGCTCATGGCCTCATGCACTAGTGCTTTATCAAACATTATTCTCATACTTTATAAAAGAATATGGATGTCATTCCTTCAATTTATCTACTAAAGTGGGGTGTACCTATTCCTAGTGGTCCATCTGATGTATTTGTATTTCAAAATCATTCCTCGTAAATCAATTCAAGATCTTCAAAATGCTCACCCCATTTTTCGCAAGACAGAGCTGCATGGTGATGTGCTATATGGTTATGCGAAAATATTAGGAAGAAAATGCAGAAAATCTTCCTGATGATGCCTAGATAAAAAAGAAAAAAATGCAATCATAATGTTCTGTAAACTACATACCAATGAGCCAACTGAAAGAATGTGTGAAAGCACATGAACATTAAGAAGCCCTGACAGGATGATGGCAACAATACCAACCCAAATTTGAGAATGAACAGGGGTGTGTCGTGTCGGATGTACTTTGGAAAATATTGCTGGTAGTAAACCATCCCTTCCAAGTCCAAGATATAAACGAGACTGATTATAAGAAACATGCAATCACTTTTCAGAATTTTGAGTAGGTTTTTTAGCTGAATTGTACAGTAAGAAACTGAATATATCACTTATTAAAGCTAAATACCACGTACCTGAACATAGAGACCAACTAGAAGTGTTGTAGTAAGTCCAGCAACAGCACCAATGCTGATCAATACTGATACGTATTTCAAACCCTTGGAGGTGAAAGCTTCAGCCAAAGGAGCATCTTCCCCAAGCAACTGGTATGGAACCATTCCAGTAATCACTAAGCACACCCCGATATACAGCACAACACAGATAAGGAGGCTACCTATTATGCCTAATGGTAGGTCTCGCTGAAATATCAAGTTCAAGAGAGTTAGAACTGAAAACATGTTCAATACTGTCAATGAAATAAAAAAAAGTTGCCACAATGTCACAAGTCAATCTTTCTAAGACATACCTGTGGTCTCTTTGATTCTTCTGCTGAATTGGCAATGGCATCAAATCCTACATATGCAAAGAAGACAACTGTGGCTCCAGTCAATATTGCTTTAGCACCATTTGGGGCAAAAGGAGTCCAGTTTGAAACATCAACCTTAAAAGCTCCAACAATGATGACAAAAAGAACAATAACCACCTGCAGAATTTCTTCCCTGTCAGCCTAATAACACCCCCAGAATCATAAATATTGCTACTCTGCATCCAGCTTTGATTCAAAATGATAAATATGTCACGTCTAGAAAATATTGTGGCCATTCATGCACTGGAATTATATTTGCAACAGACAGAAAAAAGTGACCCGAACAATAAGCTCATACTAATACAAATGCATTATCTGGACCTGTATTTTATTTAGAGTAGCAAAAAGTATATCCATCATCCACAACTGAAATGTAAGATAAAATAAATAATAAATAAATGAGCAACCAATAGCCTACAGAAGATACCCTTGAAGGCCTGCTTGGGAGTTCCGACGTACCGGTTATGAGCATTTTTTAAAGTACCAGTTTCGAGCATTTATAAGCGAATCGATTATGAATAGTTTTAGTAGTGTTTTTGAAAACAGTCCAACCCATGTTTGGGAGTCACTGATTTTGAAACTTTCTTGAAAAAGTAAAGTTACATATAGTCCCTTAGTGAAATTTTGAGTTTATGATTTTGTATGAAGATTTTTACTTATAAGTGGTATTTTACTTGTATGTAATTTTTTAGTTATATATAAAATTTATAATTATAAGTTAATTTTGTACTTCTAGATAATTTTTACTCATAAGCGATTTTTTTACTTATAAGTAACTTTTTTATGTTTTATAAGTGATTTTTTGTCTTATTAGTAAGATTTTTATACAAAAATAATTTTTTATTATATAAGTGATATTTTACTTATAAGTAATTTTTTAATAATAATATAATTTTTTTACTTATAACTAATTTATTTAGTTAGTATATTTTCATTTATAAGTTAGTATTAAACAAAATACGTTCGTTGGAAATAACTTATTTCATTTTATAAAGGGTAAAATTAGAAGAAAAATTTGAGAAACGGCCAATAACCACCGATTTGGTGGGTTGAGATAATCGGTCAAAATTGCACTACACCATTTCTGGGTGGTTTCTAAACCATCCAAAACCGGTGCTCAAAAAATCTAGCAAGCACAATTCTTCCAACACCTCATAAACGGTGTCATCCATAATCGGTTAAAACCGGTGAAAATAAAACTCCCAAGTAGGCCCTTAACCTTATTATTAACATCTGGCAAGAATTATGATGCTAGGATTTGGATTCAGACTCTCCAATATATAAAAATCAAAAAATCAGTTAAAGTGCACATATACTTTCCTGAAGATAGTTTCAAGGTTATAACCTACGAGGTGCTCAGCTTTGACTCAAAAGGTTATATGGATAAAACCTAAAATATTGCTTCCATTGAGCAAAATTTATAAATCATTTATAAACCAAAATCTTCAAAGATGGCCATCTGAGAAAGATCCCTTTTTTGCCAGTCATATCCAGTGTCCACAGGGATTTCAAAGAAAAAGAAAATGAAAACGAACTTTCGATAGGACAAAATTAACCAGCGTGAGGCTGGTTTACTGATGATTAATGCAAATAGATACGAAGAGGCAAGCCCCCCATCTTCCGCACATCTTGATGCCATTGCAAGTGTAAAGACCAATCCCATCATGGCGTAAAAGCTTGACTTTATTACTTTAATTGACTATTTATTATTATTATGTATATTGCCTGTGCCAGTTTACGCCAAACTCCCCTCCTAGTTTCATTCTGGGTCAAATGAACAAAGTGTAAAACAGTGTAGAATCAGGAATAACCTTTGTCACTGTCATGAGTGAATTCAATATTGATGACTCTCCAACTCCCCAACAAAGAACTATAGTCAGAAGCATTAGGAGAATTGGAGCTAATATATTGATAGATAATGCTCCAAGAACTTCGTGACCATGCCCAAACCAGTTCGGGATGTTATCCTTGAAAAGGGGAATGAGCTCCAGTAATGAAACTACATAGCTTGCTAAGCTACGTGCTATGCTAGCTGCACCAATATGATAATCTAGCATCAATTGAGCAAACACAAGAAAAGCAGTAAGCTCGTTGAAAGCAGAGTATGTATAAAGGTAAGCTCCCCCAACAACTGCAGGAAAGCGAGAAGCTAGCTCAGCATAACAGAGCGCATTCAGTACACAACATGCTCCTGCAATGATGAAGCTAATGGTGACTCCTGCATGGGGGAAGTAAAAAATGAGGCGTCAGTGAATCAGTGACACAGAAATTACCAGGTCAAATAGATAAAATTTGAGCAACATTGAGAAAGAGGGTTTCGGTTTCAGGTAAATAAAATTACTTGGTCAAACATTGAAAAAAAGGGTTTCGGTTACAGGGTCAGTGAACCGCTGTTGATTCTCACACTAAATGAGGTTTTCTATTTCAGGAGAATAAAATTCGAATGGGAATACCATAGCTTAGCTTAAATAAACTGCCTGAGGAGAAAACTGTATACCAAAACTTAGAGGCTGACAGTATTAAATAATTTGAAATATATTGTTCGAATAAGAAGAGGATTTGGCTAAGCTTTTCAAATATAGATCTTTAAATAGTTCGATAATTAGTTGAGAATAGAAAGGATTAGTAATGATACCATTTTCTGAAGAATATCAAATTCATCATAAAAATTTAACAGCACTTAATAGATTTGGCTAGTTCAAGTCGGTAGGAACTCAACATCATTCAACCATGAATTTGTCATACAGATAAATCTATACATTTTAATCCTTCAATCCAAACAGACCACAAAGAAACAAAATTTACCCAAGCCAAGGTGAAAGAAACGTTGATGTTAAAAATTCATTTACCATAATGGATCTGAGACAGACGAGTCCGAATTGGAAGGTTTTCCTACTTTGTTGACCGCAAATAATTAAATCACTCAATAGAACTAGGACGTAGTTTTATCAGCAATCCAATAATGCTTATTTGGCAATCTAGTTTACTAGTAATAAAATACACTTCACTGGTGAATTCCTGAATTTCCTTTATCACCCATGTGTAGGTTATCAAGTGCCATCGGCATCGAGTCAAACATTATTTAGTATAACCAAATTCAGGTCAGTTTATGCACTTCTCGTGGATTTTAACATCCCAATATTCAGTGGCAACACACAACATAGCTGATCTTACTGGCAGCTAAATGAAAATCTTTCATACTTCATCTTTTAAAGCAGAATCAAATTAAAATAAATGAAAAAATCATAAAAAATAAAATTCAGAGTAACAGAATGATAAACCAAAGCCCCTTCATAACTGATAAAGAGCTACTACAAACATCAGGGGAAACTGCATATCATCCTCGCGGTGTCTGCACAATGGTCTCCCGCCAACTTGGCCTAATGAAGTGAATCTCTTTTCAGATGAAATGACAACATCACAAAAAATTCATAGTTCTACATTTTTTGCATTACCATTTCGCACGTTAAATGATTTAAATCTATGCGGTTTCCAACTCATGTGTTATTTGCCAACTCCTCGAAAAAAAAAATCAATTTTTACAATCAAAACACAAAGGATACATTCAGGCCGTTGATGACAAGATTTAAATGAACACAATTTGAGCTTAAACTATTTAACACACAAAAATTATTTAGTGAAATCAGAATTGCTCACCAGGACCGGCGTCTTTAGCCACCGTGCCGGTGACGACAAATATTCCAGCGCCAATGGAGGCTCCAATCCCTAGGAGAATGAGATCAAAGAGGCTTAAACGCCGGACAAGTCCCTCGCCGGAATTGGTGCGGACATAAGTCTCCGATGCAGGAGATAACGGTTTGGACCTCAACGCCGACGACCAGAAATGAGAGAAGTGTGATGACGACGTATGCACGGAACACTGTTCAACACTCATTCTGATCGGAATGAAAAGTACGGAGTTTCAGGGCACCAACCGAACTCTACTGCGTATATGTAAGGAATGAAGGTACAACGCATGATGCACGACGTACAATGATTAACGTAGACGGTTTTCTGTCCTGCAATCATAGAGGGGAAGATTCATTTGTGGTAGGTAAAAAATTTTTTTTAGTTATTTCTATATTTCCATTATTTTGACACGTGACAATATCTTTTAATACTTTGCCCTGTGGTCTGTTTGGTGTTTATTAAATTAAGATTTTTTTAATAATTTTTCATAAAAAATAATGAATTTGAAAAGTTGCAGACTCTGCTTGATTAAAATTAATTATTTTGTTGACTTTGATTTAAAAATTTTATTAACTTTTAATCTATATCAAACGTGTATTCCATTAAATTTTTTACTAAAAATTAATTGTCGAAGAAATTTTTAAAAAATTATTTATAAACGATCAAATTTTATTTTCAACAATTTAAATCATTTATAAATTCAAACGAAAGCTTAATTCTAATTACACATCCTGTAAGCGCTTCTTCATAAATTATAATTTATTGCCCTTGTTTGTTTCTGATTAAAATTAAATTTTAGTCAAAGTCAAATAATTAATAGTAACCACATTTTTTATGGGTTCCACAATTTTTCAACCACACATTTCAAAAATTTCTACCATAATTTTACTGAAAATTTAATTTTAATCTCCACCAAACACACATAATTTGAGCAACTTAAAACGAAACAAGAAGACCAAGCACTATGGAATGGAAACAGCAGCACATCGTAGACAAAAATATAATTTAAATCATAATCTACAGTTTAATTAGTGAGTTAACACATTTTTACAAGCTGGTGGTATAATTATAATGACTAATGAGGACTGAAAAAATCTAGCGCAATATGTGAATAATAAATGAGTAATGATTCAAATTAATATTTGACTTTAACCTTGTTGTAAAATGATGAGATAATTATTGATAATTATTTAGTATTATTATAACATATAGATAAGTTTTATCTAATTTAAAAAGTATATTTCATTCCAATTGTGATTCTTATTTTAAACCCTATAAATGCTGGTTTTGATTTTCAATAAAATATACAAGTCTATTAATTTTTATTCTATCTTCTCTTTTCTCTCTTTTATAACACGTTATCAGCACGAAATCTTAATTTTTCAAAGTTTAGTAAATATAGTAATTTCTTTTTAAACATGATCATCTATCACGTGTACAAAAATTAATTTGGTAACATGTGAATCCTTATATATTTATATTTATTACTTAGGTTCATTACGCGCCGCACGTGAATTGGTTTATATTAACTGGTTTATGTTAATTAGTTTCATTATGTGCCTCATGTTAATTGGAATATGTTAATTGGTTTCATATTGTCGCGCGTTTCATTCTGCTACCAAATTTTCGTTTTCCGCCAAAATTCTGAATCTTGCATAATTGTTGTGATATCATTACAGATTCATCTTTCTATTGTAGTTGTTGTATATATAGTAATTATGCCTAATTATTTATTGTAATTACATGCTAATTATTCACTAATCTTAATTAGATATCTTTTTATTCAATATTATTCAATGCAATTATGACTGTGATTTTACTGTGCATACCTTTATGTAGATTAATATTATATGGTTTTAATTAAACCTCGATATATTTACTCGTTGATTCTTATACTGTAAAGCACAATTTTAAATTTGAGTTATTGCATATAATAATATAGATCTGATTTGCAATTTGAAAAGATCTATAAATATTCTCAAAGAATATTTTGTTGTTGTTCAACACAACATTATGATTAATATTCCAAAAGAATATTAATCGTAGATCTATCTATTATAAATAGTTTGTTGTTGCTCTTGAAGTATCACAACATTATAATTAATATTATCGAAAAATATTACTTGCTCACGAAGAGCATAAATTATAATTTCTAGGAGAATATTGATATATTGCTATTAAAGAAGCAATAGTAAAATACAACGTGCTCCCGAAGTAGCACATGTTTCGAAAAATATGTTATTCCTGAAGGAAAACACTTAACTTATGCCATGTTGATATTGACTAACTGATTAATTATTGTGTGATATTGAATCATATTTTTCGAGATTAATTGTATTTTATTTTATGGTGAAATTACTCAAATAATAAATATCACAAAATTCGAGATAGATTGTCGAGATATCGTTTAGTTGATAGTGCAAATATGCACACTATTCTTCAAGACAAAAACTCTTTTCTGAACTTCACATTAGCAGAAAATAATGTTAATACCATATCAGGTGCATCGAATATCGTTGAAAGCTCCGGGAGAGCTTGTATTATTTTACCAAACAATATAAAATTATGTATTGACGATGCACTTTATT
>CAIGRK010406599.1:0-18696 GCA_903798315.1 Fraxinus greggii | reverse complement strand
ATTTGTTTTCGTCCCGAGAAAAGGCGGAAGGTAGTCTAGCGGAACAGACTACTGCCGCACGGTGTCCCTTTCTGTGCTAAGAAGAAAGGCACCCCGTGAAACCAGGTCTGCATAGTTGTGAATTCTGGTGCTAGTCAAGTGATTATGTTTGTATGAGTTAATAAACTCCATCTGGAATTTAAGCAAAAAACGCATTTTAGCTATTTGAATAATATAATATCTCACGTTGACAATTTCCAGTATATATGTATATTTTCACATCTGGCACAAGAATTGGAAATGCCACAATCACAGTTATCCATGACTACAACTTGAGGGCACGAAAGAAAAATCATGACTTAGAATTTCCACTTGTATCTAATCATCAAATCATTCGTTACTTATTAAAACAATCTAGCTTTAGCATAGAGGAATCATAAACTCTTAATGACGTGGACCAACCTGAATTGACTGTGGAAAGGTAAAAAAATTCATAGAGCACTTCAAATTCTGTAATCAAGTCGTACTTAATTTTTGTTTGTATTGGATTATGCTTTTCTTGTTTTAAGTCCTTTAACTTATAAGCTTTTGTAGGGATGTGCTTCGTTGGGGAAGAAATATTGGTTCAACCAAAACGAGGACAAAAAAGCGGGCGGGTGTAGCTGTTTACAATAGAGCATCTTCACTGGAAACACTTGTTAGTTTCCTTGGATCTTTCGCACAATGAAAGAGAAATTGCATCTGGGCTGTCTTAGCTATTCACTTTCATTTCAATTTTTTTCATTTTTTCAATTTTTATGTGCCCTTTCCACTTTTTCCCTGAGATTAATTGATACTTCCTACCTACCATACTATCTAGCTATTAGGGTATGACATGCTTTACAGACATGTTTCTTTTTCTTTTTTTTTTCTCTATATTTTAGGAGGTAGTGAATGGGCAAATTCGTTGTCTATTGGTACTGTCGTGGGTGGGTACCATCTAAGTTACATTCATTAGGGCCAAAGAAACCTTCATCGTCTCGTTTTTCTGTCTTGATTCCCTGTAAGTTTAACCTTATGCTGACATTTTCATGAGCTTTGGGACTTTTGGGGAGGTTTGACTACATATTACTTTTTGAACCATCAATATTTTGGTTCATGTAATAGACCTTCATATTTGTGTTTCCTTTAAATTCAATTTTGAACAAAATTCTTCCTAAAATTTTAGCTGAAATAGATTAGGTATGGAATTTGAATTTCAATGGAAAAATGCTTTGACAGGCATGGCACTACTTTTCACGAAATGATTAATATTCATGATGTATGTTTCTTGACATGTTCTGGTTCGACTTATAAACCATTCTCATCGTTCAGCTTCTACTAAATTGCCCAAATATTGAGATATTTTTGTTTTGTTTTGGTTCCCTTGTTTATTGCCATGCGTGCTTCAAATTCGGTAGTGTTATTATTCAAATTCCTTTATGTACTACAAGATAGTTTTATTGGATAAGATACGCGTGGCTCAGTTCATGATTCGGAAACAATATTTATTTAATAGAAGTATTAACTAGTAATACTTATAATAGGTTGGTTATCTGTACCTGACAAACGTGCAACGGCTAGAAGAGATCATGGTGAAGTTAGGCTTTTCCGCTGATGCTTCTACGCAATTGATGGAAGAGAAATCAAATAGTAAGTTCTGCACATTCTAACATTTAAAAAACATGATTTTCGTAACTTAAATTTTTGTTACACTTAACTGTCCTGCAATTATTGCCTGTATATAGTGAGATAATTTCTGTCCATGCTTATGATGAAGTATAGAATTCTTTTATTTTTGTATATGCATTAATGATTTTTTATATTCTCTTTCTTTTTACTTTCTCCAACTAAGGTTCTTGCTGCTTGTGAAACAACCCCCACCACTCCGTGCTCTTTGAGCTGTTTTGCCATAAAACCTCTTAGTTACCTTCTCCTTTTAAGGGCCGGCTGATGTTTTGCATATATAACATGCACCGTTGTTGGTGTTCATGTGCATCAGAGATTAGAACGTAGTAGGTGCTGTTCAGAATATGCAATCACTGATTCCAGAAAAGTTAAGCATACATGTTGGAATCACTCTCTCCTTTCTGTTAGAATCTCCGCAGAAAATGATTTGGGGTTATAGTATATCTGTTGTTTGTGAAAGTGGAAAAAGTTGAACTTTTTAGGTGGTGCTCATTTTCTTGGAAAAGACAGATATTAAAAGTACATATACTTGATAAACAGGGAACTGGGATTTGAAATGGTTTCTGAATGGAAAATTAAATACACGAGAGTTTAAATGTCTTTACATTTCAAGAGGTCTGAATTTGTGCAATTTATGTCCCTAAATCCAAATGACTTGAAGGGGCAATAGAAGAGGTTGCCTCTTGTTATGGTGAGGATTGAATTATTGTTTTTGTTTTTAAATTGATTCTTATGTGGAGTCGGTTCCGTGCTTCATTGATGTGTATCTTCCAACTTCAATTTACCACATTTTTGGAGATTTTTACCAAGTCACTCTGGTAGAGAAATAACTTCAGGCAAATATAATTTTGTTTGTACAAGTCATTTCATTTTGATCAATTTGTGGTGTCCTTTGCTATATATATAACTGAAATTTTCTCTATTTTCTTCCATTTCCTACAGGCGGTGAGGATACCCATACAAGTTTGCGCCATAATTCAGGCAAGATTCTTTTTGTGTTGCTAAGATATATACAAATCAAGCCAATTATTTCAACTGGTCATTCCTTCCAAACATTTATTTTCAGTCCCACTGGATTGGCTGTAAGTGCTTCCTTTTCTTCCATCAGCGACTTTCAAGCATAATGCAGACGAATAGATATATAATCTGCAACTAAGAAGTCGATTTTGTTCTGCATATACAAAGTTCTTTCAATTCCTCTTTTTGGCAATTGTTCCTTGAAGATCAGCAGTTGAGATTGTCAAGTCTTTGTAGTTAAATTTGCCATTTGTTTTATAAATACAGTGCTGCGTGTGTTGGAAGTCTACACAAGCCGCACCCTCCCTTAGTGGTGGCTCGGCATGGCTCAATTTTGAGGCAGCCCAGTATGGCTCCATGCGAGCCATGGCCTACACTTTCAGGCTCGGTGCTACCCTAAAGTGTGCCCCGCATCCCAGCCCACTTTGATACCTTTACTCTGCCATCTCTGATGATATTGGAGTTTCATAGCAATCTATTTAAGAATTCAGATTAAAACCAAGATGGATTATTGGATTTATACTTAGATGGAGACTTTTCCCTGTTAAATAATTTGATTAAGTGACTGAGATTGATGTTGAATTTTTTGCAGCAGCCTTGTGATGAGTACGAAAGACACCACAAGCCATCAAAACACTGGAACAAGTTCACAAGTCCTGTGGATAAAGGGACCCTACCAGAGACCCAAATGTTGTGGATATAGTTTTCACCTAGAACTTGTAGTATGTGGCAAATCTATCCAATACAAGGATAACAATCCCCTTTAGCTGCTCTTTTGTGCTATACAAACCTTTATTGGACGAGGAGCGCTATCAACGTACATTATGTATTTAAGTTTTGTATAGTTGACTTTATCTATTCATTGAATTTGTTGTTCCTGTAGTTGGCTGTCTTGTCGGTCCGAGTGAATAATCTTTTTGTAGTCAAGTCCCTTCTTTTCTTGCTTCTTGTACGTGAATTATGGCAATTTCATCAACGGGACATATGCTCATGGACTCAATTAGTGTTGTCTGAATGTGCATTTGAATCCCTTGACCCAAGCTTTTGTCTTACAACATCTAATATATGCACAAAATCTTCTTTCGAATCATCTTCAAAATCCGTAAGGGCTTTGTATAGGCTGTGTTGCGTATGTGTGCAACTTCACCTCAGCTGGGACATTGTTACTTGCTAGTTGCTGAATGTTACCGTTTTCATATAACGGTCGAAGAAAGAAATGGAGACCAAAATAATTAATAAAAAAATTAGATAAAGAAATCGAATTTAAAGAATTCACATTATTCAAATATTTAATAGATCGACTATTTGTCCTCTCATATTTAATTAAATTAGGCGAGATTTTGTTTTCCAATTTTATGAGATTTGGATAGCTTTAATCGGAACTAAATTGTGTAGCAAGCATGATTAAAAAGTCAGAAACCAATTTGCTCCTTTTCAAAGTTTAGAATCCAACTTACTAAAAGAATTAATTGAAAACTAACATATAAGTGAGCTTGTAGCTTAAAACTACCTGCTGCAGCATACACCCCCTTTCAGCCTTTCAGGTGTCAGTTCTTAGTTCTCTCTCTCTCTCTCTCTCTCTGAATGTTCCATTTCCATGGCGGCGAACCCTTTTCTTCTTCCCATCATATACTCTTCTACTTCTTCTTCGAATTATTCGTCGTCACCAATGTTCACACTCTTTTTTTCATTTTTCTTTCTTTTTCTCTCTCTCTTCGTTCTAATATTCTCTCTCTACACTTTCAAGAACATCAGGAATAATAACCACAAAAACGCACACCAAATACATGGACAAGCTCAAAAAATCCCATCTTTACATGTAAATAACATTGAAATTGATAGAAATAATAGTACCCATGAACCCGACCCAGTGAATTTGACCGGTTCGCTTCTTCTAGAGATCTTGCCTTCCAGTTCCGCGAAATGGGACAACCTTTTCAGTGGTGAAAATGAAATTTGCGATGATAAGAACGGGTCGGGTCAGGAGGAGAAGAAGAGGAAGAAGAAGCGGGCCAAGAAGAAGAGACCGGACCCCGACGACGAGGCGAAAAAAGAGGTGGACGGGTTGGTTTGTTTGTACCCGTTTGCGAAGTCTTCCAGTGCAACTCAGAGGAAGATTAAGCAGCAGTATGATCAACTTGTCAAGTCCCATGAGTCCAATGCCTTAACTCCTGCTCAGGTTTATTTTTGAGTGCTTGAACCATCACGTCTAAAAAATTTTTAAACCGTTAAATTGTGAATGCACAATGACTCGACTCGTTGAACCACCTTATCTAAACGGCTTAGGTGTAAACGTGGAGACTTATTTAAATTTAGTATTCAAGATTGTCTTTGTGATTGATAAATTAAATGTTAATCCCTGGGGATTGGTATAATTTTTTGTAGAAATGAACCGAATAGAGTTGGATTGGCATAAAAATGTGTAGTCGAGCTCAAATTATTTTGACCTATAATTTGGCTTGGCTGTGATTGTATTTGCTATGCTGAGATGCTATATTCAATTATATTGGAAAATTAGATGAAACAAATGTTTTTTATGCTCGATTTTAGTATAATGTTCATATTATCTTATGCAAAATTACATGGGGTATGAATCTTGCTCGTGCCTTTCCTTCAGACGGAAGGTGTAGTTTTGCTAGATATAAGATAATGAGGGAATCATTTTAGCAGGGGTATAATTTTCACTGAAAAATCACGCTGATAATGTTACTCAGGTAGTAAGGTTGTTATATAGATTAGTAAATTTTTGGCGTATGAGTTAAAAATAGCGAAGCATTAATGTTTTCTTCCTTACTAGCAGTGAATTGGCCGAGGTTTTGGATTATGTTTTCATCCTAAATATACAGCACTCTAGAAAGTAATTAGATTTCCCTTTTCTGATTTTTCTGGTTTATCTTGTCCAATTGTTGGGCACTAATGAAGCATATCTAAAAGCGAAACAGAACCATATAAGCTTGAGTAGAAATCTAAAAACCGGACAGAAAAATTGAGAGCCAGAAAGGATGCAAAAAGGGAAAGAAACGGGATGTATGAGTATAAAAAATGAAGAATCAAAAGACCAAATATGGAAAATCGTGGCAGGGAATCCCCTGTTAGTTGGAACCACCCCCAAACACGTGGCTTTTAATTTTTTGTCGCATTTTTATGTTCTTAAATGTAAATCTTAGTTTAAAAAATAAAAATAAATAAATAAATAAATGGAGAAACAAGGTGAAATTTGGAGATTTTTTAAACCCGGCTATGTTGCGCCTCCTGGAAATCCGTGGAGGGGGCGGTGAGATCCAGCCCATCCCTAAATTCTGCATATGATATGAGTATCATGATTGTATTTGATTCACAAACTTCTAATACTATCCTTAAGCTAGACTCCTTCTACACCAAGAGGTAAGTGCTCAACAAAGCTTTGAAAAATTGGAAAGGCACATGAAATGAGTAAGTCCATATGCTAAAAAATTTGGTTCCTAGCTGTTGATTGCATATTTTGTATGTAGTATTAGATTGTATTCGGCAGTGCAATGAACAAGATGTTAGTTGCTTTTTCTTTTTTAATTCTGTCCAATGATGTCTAATTCACCTTGCCGATGATTTCGAATGTGGGTTATTAAAGTTTTTTCTTTTTCCTTCTTTTGTCCTTGTTTACTAGCCCTTGAAAGCTCAAATCTTAATTGGACGCCATTTGCAAAGAATTCGAATTAGTATCTTGATGTGTTTTATCGGTTCCATGAGATGCTGAAATAAAGCATCGTGTTACAATTGATGCATTTTGTCGTACTCTAGGAAGGTCAAAGTCTATTGGTAGGAAAAATGTCTCAATGCTGAAATTTCTGAGTGTATTTTTGCAATTGAATTTCATTCATGTTTTGAGGGCTTGTTAACAATTTTGGTTAAAAGTATTTTCAGTCATGGCGTATTATACAATTAGCGCGGTACAAATATTATGTTGTCCATGTGCACATCCGATTCTCAGAATTTGATTTTTCTTATGTACACTGAATAATTTTACGAGTATCTAAAACAGTACTGTTAACACACATAATGCAGGTTGGACAGTTCGTCACTTGCCTCGTTGAAGTGAAAGACGAGTTACAGCACAAGTATGTTTGCAATTTTGCCTTACATTCTTGAAATTGGAAATTTGAATCAGATACCTGAGTTTATGTTATGGTAGCATAAATCTTTTCGAGCACATATGCGAAAGTTCTTTACAGGCTGGAAGTGTGAGCTCGAAGAGCTAATCACTTGGTTTTAATAATTTCGAGTAATTCCAACCATGAATACGAAGCTAAAAATATTTTTGGTGTTCCTCGTGAGAAGGTCTGAGGTTGTCAAGAGGAAGTTCACAATAACCAGAGCCCTATTATGCAAGGCGGACAGATCTTCATTTGACCGTCTATGTCAACAGGTAGTACATGGGGCTTTTAGTTATAGTAATTTGTCTTAAGAACTTTTTTCTTTCTTGTTCTGATGATTTTAATTGTTTGTTACGTGTAGATATTCAAGTTAGAATTAGAACAAAAAAGACTTCAAGAGGATGCTTTTGTATATAACTGGTTCCAACAAAAGATTAAGCACTCGCCTGCATACAAGAAGGTATTTCCTTTTTCTTTTCTCCCTCAGTTGATACATTGAATTGAACAATGGTATATGTATTAGGGAACGATAGTGGTGAATTTGCACTTAGCATCTTTTTGGTTTTGATAAAAATCAGATTTTTAGTATATTTGATAAAAGTTGATGAATTGTGTCTTTGAAAAGTTGATGAAAGTTGTAGGTCCCATGAAATTTGTGGTTGAAAATGAGCCTGAAAAAATAATATGTTTTAAGAAATAGGGACCAAACAGGGGCTTAATGTGGTGGGATGGGTTTATAATACGGTTTGGCGTACACTGTCAGTCACCTAACCTGTATCATGGTTTCATATCTATTTTCATCTTTATTGGTTCCAAGATAGTCATTGAACTTTCACTTTTGTTGTGTTGAGGCACTTCAGCGTGAAAAATCTGTTTATGCATTATTTTTATCATCTAACTAGGCAAAAACGCATCTTGTTGGACAAGTCGTGCCTTCTTTTTTTTGTTTATTTGCACAATTTGTCCAACTAGATGCATTTTTATCTAGGTAGACTTAAAAGTAATGTACGTGCAGTTTTTTCAAGCCACATCATCATTTCAAGGTTCAATGAATATCTAGGAACAGAAAATGGTTGATGACTAAAGTGAAATGACTTTAGGTGACTGACAGTGTTTTTAACCTCAGATTTAACTCTGGTGATTTATATGGTTGGATGAATAGAGTACTAATCAACATATAAAAATAAAATTTTTGCTCGGATGCCTATTTTCAGAATGATTGTCTCGTCACATTAAAGATTTTCATCTCATTTTGAAGATGCTTGAACTCGGTGCTAGCATGGATATGAAAGCAAACTCTGGCGAGCTTGTGGAGAATACAGATGCCGACCTCTCTGATATATCCTTCGAAGAGTTGCTAGCACAGGAAAAGAAGGACGTATTTTGGTTGGTTCTCAACTTAGAACTGAGTTCATAATAATTTTCATCAAATGTTTGCAGACTATGACTTCACTTTGCATGTGCAGGCAGAGAAATGGGAGATTTAAAGCATGTACCGGCTGAGGCAGCAATTTTTGCTAAATTTATGTTAACGTAGTTCATGAAAAACTAGACCAGTCCTTTAATGAGTTTCAAAATTCCGGCCCATCTATCTTTCTCACAAAAGAAAATGCAACAAAATCTCATATGGTGAATCCCACATGACCTATGGACCCAAATCTCATATCAAAACATTCCGTAATTAAACATATTATTAAAGATGATGGAAATTTGATTACGCCCCAAAACATGAAAAATAATAATGTCAACATATCAACTCTGTGTTTTGCTCCGTTTCAAATTTTACTGCCACTTTCAATTTACTATAGTGCTACTTGGCTATCCATTTACGCTGTATCATCCCATTCATACAGGACTGTCCACTGGTCTTGTCACCTCATCGATGAGGTCTAAAATACCGATGAGGTGATAAGACTACATATTGTCACCTCATCGATGTATATGATATCTCATGTTTATCGTGGGCGAGAGATCAATCCTGTCCAATTGCATTCCATTCTTCTTTTATCTTTGATGTAGAACAAAAGAAAATAATCGTAGAATTAAGAAGAGCTGTAAAATGACTAATATTATCGATTTCATATCATTTAAGAGTACATTTGACATCATGTCCTATTCCAAAATTGGAAATATAATGTGTGCATGAAAAAAATTACCACATTAAATACAAATTTCAACTAATATATGGCAAAAGAGAATACGATCAATGTTAATAACACAACCATTATTTACACTCCTTTTTCTGTGTACTCATTTTTAATCACGTATTCATACAATAAAATATTTTATACGTAAATTCAAAACTTTTTCATATTTTTCAATTATACACACTCCTAAGTATCTCTATTCAAACATAACTTTTATCAAAGAATGATTGTCAAATATGGGTTAAGGTCGGTCTAACTCCGATAAAGAACGAAAGTACTTTTTATGTATCGTCTGCATAACTTGAACGGTAATGTTTCGACTTTGGTGACTTTTATGGCTTCATCAAATATTCCTCATTTCAATCCCCAACATTAATTCGACTTTAGCACATTCCATTAATAAATGTATGATAAATTTTTTTTTTTTATTATTATTATTATGGGCAAACATATATTTGTTATTTTTCTTCCAACAATTTTCTTTTTATTAATTTTTCACTATAAATTAGAGACATACAACAAAGAGCATAAATATTAATTATGCCATTTCTGTAATGTTGGATGACAATTTTGAATGACAATGTTGACATGTCGAAAAACTTTTGATTGAAAAAATCGACAGTTTTAAAGTTTTTTCGAACTATCGAATGACAACATACAATATAACATATTGTCAACAATATTATCAACTAACATTGTGCACCAAACATAATAGCATAATTACCTAATATGGAACGATAATTTATGATATAATTAAAAGTCTAAAAACTACCACTACAGTGTGTGATAAATGATAATTTCATATTGAACTCACATGGTGAATAATGCTCCTTGAATAGGGTTATTGACAGGGAGGGGGTGAAGGGTGCTGCTGTTTGGGTTTTTTTTTTCTAACTATGAAATCATGTGTCGATACATCTTCCTATTTTTAAGCTTGTTATTGAACCCGCTTGTATAGCATAACTCAAGCATGGTTTGTATAAATATACAAGCCTGCTACGTGAACGGGCAGAATTATTAACAGGATGACACGTGTCATTTTATTTGTGACCCAGCCCTGTCAAATGCGAGTAGGTTTATTCTAAATATATGAAACTAACCATCTGAGATCTTTATTACGGTGATTTCTTGTCCTCGAGTAACCATTGATCGAATCATTTGATTTATCTCGCAAATGGGTTCGCTTCTGATCCATTTTCTACGTCTTTTTTCCGTTTCGTGTTATGTTGATTTATAATTTTATTCGATAACGTGTATTGTGAATACTGAGTTTAATGATCGGTTTTTCATTTTCTGCCAATCATTGTCCCGGATTGAAATTATTACATTTCGATAACGTTATTATTTTATTTTTTTGATTATTCTACCATGCGTACGTTTCATGTTTTGTGCTGAAACTGCCTTTCACTTATTTGTTTCTCATTTAAATAAAGGTAAAAAATTCATGGTTTGCGCTCGTTGCATTGTTAGATTTCGGATTAATTTGGTATTAATATTGTGTTTACGAGTTTGTTGTGTGATTGATTAGGATTGGATTGATATTAATTTGATAGCCAAGTACTGGTTTATTGATGAACATTGCACACTGTTTAACCGGGTTGGAGTTTATGCATGGTAACTAAGGATCTTTTAAATCAAGAATTTCTTGAATTACTGACAAAAGAAAGAATTTTGAAGTGATCGAGAGAACGCGGACAGGACAAGCATTTGGCTCAACTGATCTTTTGTCATTATTAGATTCAGTTAAGGATAATTGCTTTCTTTTTTTGAATTTTATAAATTCATTAAACCTTTCAATCCGTTTTGGCTAGTATTTCCACTTGTTTGACAGTCTTGAATATTGTTGCAGAAAATAATTGGAAATATTATTTTTTTGTTTATCTATTTATTGATTAGGTTATGTATTGGTTTTAATGCTCAAAGATGTATCATTCTAATTACCCATGCGTGTTTGTGTTATACTTTTGAAAACGATTTGTTTCTGAAATTAATAGTTCAATCCAAGCTGTGTTTATGGTACTGCTAATGCAATTTCTGTATTTGTCCATTCAGAAAAAAGCGATGGATGTTGTTCAACTCACCTAATAGATGGAGATGGTAATTTCAATGTTGATGGAATGGATAGTTTCATGAAGGAAGTTAAACTTGCTGAGTGTGGGCTTTCTTATGCCGTTGTCTCCATCATGGGCCCTCAAAGCAGTGGTATGAATTTTGAGCTGTAAAGATACTCTTTTGCTGTTTTATCCCTTTGGCATTTAATGGACTTTGTGAGGCTTGATTAACATATATTTTAAAACTTAAAACCATTTACTTCAGTCCTCCTTTTTCTTCTAATATCCACTTCTTTGGGCATTTAATTTTGATATCTTAGCAACCCAAAGATTCCTGTTCCTTAACTTGTCAATGTTGCTATGCCCGCTTTTAAATTTCTTTTGCGATTTTGTCAGGGAAGAGTACATTGTTAAATCACCTGTTTCATACTAATTTCAAGGAGATGGATGCTTTTAAGGGGAGGCACGTACTTCCTAAACTCTGATGTTACTTCGTTTTTGCTTGTCATTAAATTGAAGCCAACTGACACAAATTTCCTCAGGTCTCAAACCACAAAAGGTATATGGATGGCACGGTGTATTGGATTTGAACCTTGCACTCTTGTAATGGATTTAGAGGGCACTGATGGAAGAGAACGAGGAGAGGTACCGATGGCGCACTTATGCTTTAAAACTTCGTATTTTCATGACGAGTTGCGGATTTAATGATTCGTTTATTATTTTATATTCTTTTGCAATTACGTGTCATTATATCGCTTAGCCTGCATAAGTTCTGCTCGTAGTTTGTGTACCAAATAATTAAATGGTTCCTGAACATGCATCTTTACTCTCCTTTAGGCTATGTAAGTTAACTATCGATCAATCAAAATCTTTCTGTCCATATTTTGATAGCTAATCTTATTTTCTGGTTAAATAGATCCGCAAGAGGCAGAAGGTATATTTTCTGGAATATATTAAATGATATGGATGAACAAATCTTTAGCCTTGTATAACCATTGTTATAGTATGAAATACTGTGATGTTAGGATTGTTGGATCAAATGGAAGTTCTGTTACGTTCCAATAGTATCTATGAGTTCATATTTTCTACGTGCATGCTGGGGTAGCTTATTGGCTCTTAAATTATCTCTCATTTTTTATATTTTTTTAATTTTATTTCCAAAAAGGTGGAGAAACGGACAAAATTGGCGTTAGTTAACCTTTCTCTTCTATTTTTTTTTTTTTTGCTCTATTACAGGATGATACTGCATTTGAAAAGCAGAGTTCTCTTTTCGGCCTTGCTGTTTCTGATATAGTGTTGATAAATATGTAAGATTGTTGTGTTGGTTCAAAAATTATGTTTATATTTACTACAATATATGAAGTTGTTTGGGGTTCTTATATAGTTTATTTGAATAAAACCAACACTATTCAGGTGGTGTCATGACATTGGTCGTGAGCAAGCTGCAAATAAGCCACTCTTAAAAACTGTATTCCAGGTAACTCGTGCGCCTGCTCTGTGCAGACAAAAATTTGAAACACAAATGCCTTACTAATTTTTCTTTATGATTAACAGGTCATGATGAGGTTATTTAGTCCACGTAAAACCACTTTGATGTTTGTCATACGTGATAAAACAAGGGTATGTTCACCCTCTTCAGCTTTTTCGATGATGAATGTGGTTTGAAAACTTAATTTGGTCCTATGGAATGGTCCTTTGATCTGCAAGATCATTTTTTTCCTATAGACGCCTTTGGAAAATCTGGAACCTGTTTTAAGGGAAGACATTCAGAAGGTACAACATATGGTGACTTATTACTGTATTATTATTGTATCTTAAAGACTGCTAAATTTTGGACTCTCACTAGCTTTCTACCCTTTTTTCTGAAGATATGGGATAGTGTTCCCAAGCCTCAAGCTCACAAAGAAACTCCGTTAAGTGAATTTTTTAATGTAAGTTACAGAATTGTTGAATAACTATATCATTTATTTACCTTGATGTTACATAACATCTTCTTAAATGATTGAATGGCAGGTTGAAGTTGTGGCTCTTTCCAGTTTTGAAGAGAAGGAAGAACAATTTAAAGAACAGGTTCTGGTTCTGTTCGAATTCTTTAAAATGATACTCATGTTTTAAAATGCACGTGTTTTTGACTGCTCTGAGTTCATTCTTTTACCCCTTGTCTACTTCTGGATTTGTTTTCTGAGAGATGGATGCTCTTTCAATTAGTGAATTAAGGGATCTAAGTTTTTGGTGTTGGTTTGTGTTTTAATGAAGGTGGATAGTCTAAGACAGCGATTCTTCCATTCTATTGCACCTGGTGGGCTTGCTGGGGATAGACGGGCAGTAGTTCCAGCTTCAGGCTTTTCATTTAGTGCACAACAGATTTGGAAGATCATTACGGAGAACAAGGACCTTGATCTGCCTGCTCACAAGGTTTTGATCTTAACATCTACTTGTAAAGTCATAAATAAACAATTAAGTAATTTTATCATTGAGGTTTCAGCTTTTGACCTATACCTAGGTGATGGTTGCCACTGTACGTTGTGAAGAGATTGCTAATGAAAAGTTATCTTCATTTATTGCAAATGAGGTATATCTTCTTAAATATGTTTAAGTGTTTTATTTGATGCGTGATACTGATTATTTGATCCATATTATTCAGGAATGGCGTCAACTAGAAGAGACTGTTCAGGCTCAGCCGGTTCCAGGCTTTGGGAGGAAGCTCAGCTCAATTCTTGATGCTTGTCTATCAGAGTAAGTTGATAAATGTCTGCATTTATATCCTTCCTTCGAGTAGATTGGCAACAATCATCCTTAAAAATAATGATTTGGAAGATGTATGTGGCTACATTTTAGTAGTTGCAATTTACTGTTGGAGTAATTGAGATGTGTGCGATGCTTCTTTTCTGTTCCTTGTTGGGATAACAGTTGTTATAGTTTGTTCGGCTTGTGGGCTCCTTCTTGGGAAGCTGAGACACAGTTTCAACACTATAATGGGTTGAACTGAAATTTTTGGTTGATGGACCTGACTGTGTAGTTGGGACTGATTGCTGAGGATAAATCACAAGAAAAGCATAGATAGGTTGGAGGAAGACAGACATGAAGGTTTCAGCAAAATATTAAGCCACACTCTGTGTATCTTAATCACAATTTATGGAATGAGAATTGTATCCTTGTCATAGGAAAAAGGTTCGCATTTTTTGGCAGATCTGTCATGTTAGTTTGATGGCAGTTTCCCAGGTGAAAATGGGCATTCCCCCTCTTTTTGATTAATGGAAATAGGCCAGATTAGTGCACATATAGAAAAAAAAAAGAGAGAGAGATGATTGACAAATTTATTGTTGGGAATGTTCCTGCAAAAAGCTTTTTTTGCCATGCCTTCACTATATATATTATTTTCAGAAATTACAAGATAATTGCATTTGTTTGTTTACATTTTTTCTTAATTGAATAGGTATGATGCGGAGGCCACATATTTTGATGAAAGTGTTAGATCTTTAAAGCGCAGTCAATTGGAAGAGAAACTGATGCAAGTAATACTTCTTTAAGCTCGTGTAATTGGTTGGTGTTCACCACGCACATGCACAAAATACATAATGCATATATAAAAACAGTAATGGCATTTATGTCATGAATTTAGTGAAGCTCCAGGGAAAAATCAACTTTTTCCCCATCACTTGGACAATTTTAAAGTTGATGGATAATAAAAGACCTCAATGCTTTTATAAACAAGACAGAAGAAGTCCATATCCATGGAAGGTGAGCAAATAATGAGTGCATGATAGAAAAATGAAATCCTAATTTCAAGTTGAATATGTAAAAGTTGGAAATGATTCCACTGCATTGATGATTTGAGAAATGCATTTTGCCCTCTTACACCTGCAACTGATGTAGTTAGACCATTTGTATGTGCAATATTTGGCCACTAGCTCCAGTTTACTTGTATGCATCCTCTAGTTGGGGGACTTTTCAAATAATGTTAATGTTTAAGGGAATAGTTTGAGAGTTGAAAACAGCGAGAATTTAATCTTTTGGCGAACTTAGGGGGTTAGGGTCTTTCCCTCTTAAAATATAAGAAAAACAAGTTCAATATGATAACTAGAATAAATTGAGTTCTTCCAACCAAAAACAGTAACAGGTAAAGGAAAATCCTTAGAACACCTCAGATGAAGTAGCCCGTACAGAAGTGAACAAATTTGCTCTCTCCCATAGATCTCTGAGTAGCTGTTCTTTTTCTTTAAAAAATCTGGAGCTCCTTTCAGTCCAAGCTCCCAGCAAATAGCCAAAACCACACCTTTCTACATAACACTACCACACTTTCGTGATCCAAATTAATAGGATTTTCAATAAATATTCTGCTGCACATTTCAGGAAGAACACATGTTCTGGTGATATTTAATGCTGTCCTTCACGGGTATTGGGTGCAGATAGGTGATTAGTTCAACTATTCTCATGATGTCAAGCATTCATGCTTTGGCAGTATTATATCTATTTAGATGTTTGTTTTTGTTCTGATGGCATGGTATATTTCACTAGGTATTCAAAATGGCCATGACAGCTCTTTTACATTCTCTCTCTCATCTGTGTGTGGGCATATTTTTCTGCTTGTTTCTCTCTCATTCTTTGTGAGAGCATTTTTTAATTATTACACGTCAAAAGGAAAGATATTCAAAAAGCAACTTTGAATGTTAATAGTGGTAACGTGATGCTGCTCGCATGAATAGGACTTTGATATCGTTTGTTTGGCATGGGTAGATTTTAGATCTAATAGAGTGTATGATATGCTCGTCAAAGTTCATTTCTGCAATAATCACCCATAATAAAATTATTGGTTTCCTTATTTTATATTTTTTCCTCACGGTCTATCTTTCTTCATATCTATTAGCTTGTCCAACCGGCTTACCAGTTCATGTTGGGACACGTACGTTCTGGAACTCTGGAAAAATTTAAAGAAGCATTCGATAATGCCTTGAATAGTGGGAAAGGATTTACTGCGGCTGCTTGTGATTGCACTGAGTATTGTATGTCACAATTTGATGAAAGATCTGCAGGTAGAGTGGCTCATATTTAACTTTCCATCTCTACTATTCACCTTGACGGGGATTTTGCGCATGGTATCCCTCTGCAGTCTGATTTACTTGGAATGTGAACCCAATTTCTCCGAAGGCATATGAGCTGCAAATATCAAAATTTTGAATTGCCACAGACGTTGGATACTTTTCTTAGTTTTAGCTGCAAACTGTTAACTATATTATAACGACAACAACAAGAACAAACTAATAAATTAGGGGTGGCTACATGAATACTTCTTCGCCAATCCGTATCTGTTCATTGCTAGATCACTGAAAGATCTAAAGTAACTACAATAGGCCATGTTAAATTTGGTCTACCCCTCTCTTTCAACTTTCTGCTGAAATCGTGTCTCTTATTAATGGGAGTCTCTTTAAGTCGATGCAGATCATGTTGATCTTAGAAAGTTTCTTTTATGGGCCGAAATTTGGATTCAGTAGCTGATAAATTTCAATGGGAGTTAGGAACAATAGAGATTAGGTCCTCATCAACATACATTTGATTGATAACTTATTGTTCTGCAGACGCGGAGATTGACCAAGCAAACTGGGACTGCTCTAGAGTAAGAGATAAGCTCCAGCGCGATATAGATGCACATGTTGCTGCAGTCAGTAGTGCCAAGCTATCTGAACTTATGACAACGTATGAGGTATGAAAAGATATATTAGATTCAACAGGTTTCTTTTTTTTTTTAAGCATGGAAGGGAAAAATGAATTATTGTGTTTTTCTCTAATTATTTGAGAAAGTATGTGCGATGCTCACTATAATGGGTTATATGGATTTATCGAACTTTAGGCTATAATAACTAGTACTGGCATTAGCAAAGAAGATCTAATTAAGTACCCCCTACTCTTTACTGGTTAAGTTATATTTATGGATATGGTATGATTTTGTTGAGTGAATTCTTTGTTATTTGTGTATAGCGTTACCATTAATGAGATTTCATGTACAGACAAAATTGAATGAGGCATTATCTGGACCTGTTGAGGCTTTATTTGAAGGAGCTAACAATGATACATGGCCTGCAATAAGAAAACTTCTCCAACACGAGATTGAAACAGCTGTAGCTGGATTTTCTGGTGCTATTTCTGGTTTTGAAATGGATGAAGAAATGAAGGACAAAATGCTTTTGAGGTTGAAGGAACATGCAAGAGGATTGGTTGAATCCAAAACAAAAGAAGAGGCTGGAAGGGTTTTGAATAGTATGAAGGACAGGTGTTTTTTTTTTTTTAATATTTTATTTTTATTTTGTGAATGACAGGTGCTTGCCATGTGCTGTGTATTCATATCTTGACCCAGAATACACTGGCAATGCTGAAGTTTTGTTTCTCTGCATCTATCCACGGGAACTGATCGGACCGTTATCTTCAGGTTTTCAACATTATTCAGCCAAGATTCTGACTCAATGCCACGGGTCTGGACAGGGAAGGAAGATATTCGAACAATCACCAAAACTGCTCGATCTGCCGTAGGACACACTTTTCTAAGATCTTTTATGGTGTTATTGAGAGTTAAGTCTTCAAATTTTCATTACTTTTGATGTTGGTTCCTAGTCTTTGAAGCTGCTATCTGTTATGGCTGCATACCGTTTGGATGATGATGCTGATACCATTGAAAGCACATTGTCCCTCGCTCTCATGGATCCCAAATCTACCAATAAGGGAACTTCAGTGGACCCTCTGGCCTCAACCAGTTGGGCTGAGGTAAATGACAAATCTTTGCGATTGCCCTTTATGCTAAAGCATATATATTTACCGTCAAGAGTAAATAAGCTACTCTTTATCTGTTCCATTGTGTTAAAACTCTTCTTTAGCTCCTTTTGGGTTCAAAGATAATACACATTTAAAGCTACTTGTGCCCCGATCTAGTGCTCAAAACTACATATGTTTACACACATGCAAGTTTGTTGGCCTTAATCTTATGTATAGATATTCACAATGAACTAAATTTTTTGTTTGTGGTTGCTCTGACCCAGATTCCGCTATCCAGAACTTTGATAACACCGATCCAGTGCAAATCTTTGTGGAGGCAATTTAAAGCTGAGACTAAGTACACTGTTACTCAAGGCATAGCAGCTCAGGCACAAACTTGCACTTATAGCGTTTCTGAAAATATTCTGTAATATTATTGATTCTTATATCTGCTTGTATATGCATTTATGCTGGTTTTGCTTCTAGCATCTTTGTGTTATTCTTCTTATAAGAGTGATAGCTATACGTTTTGCTAATTGGCAATGATTATTGACCGACTTTCAGGAAGCTAGCAAACAAAATAACACTTGGTTGCCTCCTCCATGGGCGATTGTTGCATTGTTAATCTTGGGTTTTAACGATTTTATGACACTTTTGAGGTAGCCCTTTTTCTTTGTTTTTGTTGGTGGGGGGCTTCATGGTGATACAGTCACTAGCTTTAGATCTCTCTCACCAGCTAATTTTGAATTGTCCTAATGAGTGATCGTTTCTTTCTCTCTTTTTGCAGAAATCCATTATATTTGGGTGTTATTTTTGTTGGTTTTCTGCTTATAAAGGCTCTTTGGGTACAACTAGACATCCCGGGTGAATTCCGCAATGGAGCTGTAAGTGAACTTCTTGAATCAACTCTTTCTCTCTCTC
>CAIGRK010406550.1:0-11310 GCA_903798315.1 Fraxinus greggii | reverse complement strand
TGTGTATGTTAAGTAAATTCCCAACAAGCGTCATGTGGCTTACTTGCAAAGTATATCTGAGATAGAAAACTATTTTAGAAATTAGTTTTCAATCAAAAACTGAGATAACTTTCTCATTAAACTTCTTTACAGGAAAGAAAAACAAATATCGTGTCAAATGGGCTCTAAGTGTTTTCTTTACGGTGGGTTTCTATTGGATAGGTGTGTAGATGTTATCCCTAGCTACAATGCTTACATATGTAACATATATTAAAGTAGATTTGAACTTGAGAATTGTGGTTCACTGGAAATGTACTTTTTAGCCTTACACCTATGGCATTGTGGAATTGGTAATGCTTTAAATTGATGGTACTCCAAATTCTCACGGCGTAATTTCTTAACATGAAAGTATAATAAGCATTTCATAATAATCGTGTAGCTCACCAAAGGATTCGTAAAGATTTCACGTAAAATAATGGTATAATAAACCTGTCATCTTTTTTTTTTTTTCTTGAGAATATTTATTTTTTCACTGACGGAGCCAAATCGATTGATAAACAGTCCCAATGTCTATGTCGCCTCCTGTGATGACAATAAAATTATCTGGATCAAAACTCAATTCTGTCCAATCCCAAGATTAGTAATAAATGACAAGGCTCAATTTCACTTAGCCGTCTATATCTCCATTCACTCGTTCAATTTCATCATCCCTTGTTGCCAATGCATATTTTATTATCTACCTTCCCATTGCTGATAACATAACAAGAACAAAAAATCTGAATTTGTTCATCATTTCTCCTCATTTTTGTCACTTTTCCTGTTCGATTAATTAATTACACATACATTTATCCAGTCAAACCCATTTCAATATCCGCCTCTTCCTCTCCCAACCGATTTCAAGCCCATTTTGTTTCTCTCACCCCAACACATTCAATTAACATAGTTTAAATCCATAGTGATAAAATATCCAAGAGAGTCTAGTTGAATGATCTTTTTTCCAGTTGAATTTCTTTTTTTAATTTCTTCTTTCAGCTGAGACCCAAGAGAGCTGCTTCGAAAAATCCGTCACCCGAGCATGTAAACAAGCATGCTAGATTTTCTGCTTCGGATAGGTCCCCATGAGAGTTTTGGTATTTTCTTGTGCGTTTCACCGTAGTATAAATTTTCGCATCTGGGTTATACACTCGTAGCTCTTGCTACTGTTGTAAACTTAGTGATACTGGATATTTCGAATGCATAATAGAGTTTATAAATGGTTCATTTCTGAAAGTTTCAAATTAATGTTTTATTTAGACCCATTGGTGAAATTAACCAATTAAAAGCAACAAGTTATTTATTAATTGTTTCTAGATGGTTAAGTCAATTAATCCAATTTCTCCCTATGTTTGAATACCACAATAAATCAAAAGCAGTAAATAAATAAAAACACTAAAGATGATTACGGAGAAAAAAATCTTCGCAAAGGATAAAAATATTTCGAGCCCAAGCAATTATATCCACTATAGACAAACTGACTTACAGTACGGTACAAATGTGACTAACCCTTAGTATTTTCTAACATACTTCCTATAATCACAAAGGATGTCCTGGACTATGTGATCCTGTACTAACTCCCGACTCTTGGAATTGTCTATCTGATGTGGATCACCAAGAACTTCTCATTCTTGTCCTACCAAAATTCTGGTTTCGTGTCTTGATCTTCAGCAACTCTGACAGATACTTTGGAAATGGATGATTTATTAGCAAGTTTGTCTCAAGGTTGTTAATCCAGTTAGGGTTTTCTTCCGTGATCAATTCTTTATTTATTGGTTTTTTGTCGTTATAAATTGATTGATACTTATGGCTAATTAAATTGGATTAATTAATTTAACCATCTAAACACCAATTAATGAGTGACTTGCTGCTTTTAGTTGTTTAATTCTACATTTGGGCCTAAATATCCGGTAAATTTTAATTTTCAATTAGTATCAGAGGTTAATTGCGATCATTGACCTAAAAATTGTCCACGTGAATCAATCACATTCTAATGTAGGATCTGAGAATTATATAGACATTCATGAGGCTTATAACTAGTTGTATAAGGAGTGTCTCAAGTTATATAAGGGTAAAAGATCAATTTTTAAGAAACTGAATAAGCTTGAATTAGAAAAAAGAACATCGTAATTAAACTTAAGGAGTCTATCGAAGGATTGAATAAATTAAGAGCTGAGAAAGAGTCCTTAAAAATTAAGGTTAAAACACTTACGAGTGATCTTGAAAAATGAAATGCCCAACTTCATTATTTCTGTAGTGGATCTAAGAAGATTGATAATATGATAGGTCTAAACAAAACAACTGGAAATAGAGGATATTTATACGATAATGAAATAAATTTTTATATCACTTCCTTTACTAATAATAATTGTGTGCACGCCTTGATCAAGCCGAAGGTATAAAACTAGAAACCAAGAGTTATTCTTAGGTTCATTCCCACTTTCACCACTGTGGAAAATCAGGTCACATAAGACCTAGGTGTTACAAACTATTAAGTATGAATAATGAGGCCAAACATAAGGTTCCTCAACATAAGGCTAAAAAATTGAAACCTGGAGTAGCTCCTAAATTCATTCCCACTTGTCCCGATTGTGGTAAATTTGGTCACTTTAGACCTAGATGCCGTAAATCCTTGATTAAGAACTACAAACAAGATCTAACTACTCTTGTTATATTCTTGACTAATCAAATGAGTCACTTAACTGAATTGATGACTCAATTGATTAAGATTCCATCTTATTTTAAGAAGGTTTGGATCAAAAAGAGTAAACTCACATGTCAAAGTGATGTTATTAATTGCGGTGTTACTCGCGTTGCTCTTCATGGTAAAAGCACTTGTATGCCTCATTAAGCAAATTGTTAATTACATGCATCTGATTTATTGATGATATCCACTTATTCATGCATGCACTCTATATCTTTTCCTTGTAACCTTCTGTTTTACATTACTTTTAAAAAAGGATCTTTTTAATATTTTGGACATGTTATTTTATGATCAAGTACTAGTATTATTTATGAATAGTAAATAAAGTTTTCATTAAATTAATTTGAAGTACTTTGTATTAGTTATCGCATATATCATCTGCACTGCATACATTAAGCTCTTGTTATCAGTGACGGACTCAGGATTTCGAGTCAGTANATCTTTTCCTTGTAACCTTCTGTTTTACATTACTTTTAAAAAAGGATCTTTTTAATATTTTGGACATGTTATTTTATGATCAAGTACTAGTATTATTTATGAATAGTAAATAAAGTTTTCATTAAATTAATTTGAAGTACTTTGTATTAGTTATCGCATATATCATCTGCACTGCATACATTAAGCTCTTGTTATCAGTGACGGACTCAGGATTTCGAGTCAGTACGGGCAACGGTGGATCGTCGATCGTTGTCAGCAATAAAATATTAAGAGCCCTGCTTGATGCCCTTTTTTTCGGCAAGAAAATACATTTTGAAATAATGATTTGAAAGAGAATGTGTGATTAAAAATAAGGAAAATTTTTAAATTTGCATGTAATATTATTTTATTGAAAAATACGCTGTTGAAAGAAAAGACAAAAATGTATTTTGAAAAAAAAAATATCAAACAATGTCTAAAATTTAAATATAACAATTATTTTGTTGTAAAAATTAAAAATATTCACTAAATAATATTGTGGCCAAGTTTTGTAAAAGTCAAAGGAAGAGATTGGGTTCAAATTTTTTACAGTTGCATTATATACCGCTAAAATGTACATATATTGGTTTGGTAAATTTAATATCAAATTCAATCACTGCCACAACGGTCAAGTGTTCACCATTCTGCAGTGAGGTCGCAGGTTCGATTCCCCATCCCTTATTCTATTAGATTTTATTAAAAATTTTAGAATTTAAACTGGATTCGAAACTGGGACCTCTGACGTGCATATACAAGTCCTTGCCAACTGAACTACAAGAATTGTTTGAAAATAAAAGAGCATACCAAGTATATAATATGAAAAGTTTATTCATTGTAAAAAAAAAAACTGTTCCGACGGATCCAGCACCAGCGGCCGCCGAGGCTCGCCGGGTACTGGGTCCGCCACTGCTTGTTATGGCTTTAATGTTGAAAACCCAAGTGGAGGTTGTCTCAAGTAGTAAACTCAGAAGTCTGAGGTCGAACCACATGGAAATGGAAGGAAATAAACTAGTCTATGAGTAGTAAATAGTTGGTGAAAGTACATTGAAGAAGAACACTAGAGCGTTGGGGATTCACTTCGGATAAATGAGTAGAAATTATTCTTGATCTTTTATTTAACTCATATGAAAATCAACTAGGGAGTGATCTCATGCGGAAGATAAAACATTGATTGCAAATATACTAAACGTTAGTTCTTGATATTTGTTTGAGAGAATACATCAAAATAAATTGTTGTTATGTAGAGATTACCTAAGCATTCATTGTGCCAAAATTGTCAACAATAAATCAAAGTGTTTAACACACCAAAACCATTTGTAGAACATATACTTCAACCAAGTAAGAAGATCAACATTGAAGAACAAAAAGAAAGATCAATGACAATACTACAAATTCATCTAAGTTTCACCCCTATCTCTAGCTAAAGGTTTAGAAAGACATAAGAAATGTAACAAGGAGAAAGTGAAGGAAACTAGAATGCGATGAAAAGGAATTGATTCTCTCAAACTCTTGGCCAAGGTTCCCTTTTATAGACAAAGAAACATTCAACATGCAAGTGGACAATTGCAACTTGTGTTCTGTCCAGCTTGAAGACAGCTGGAATGTGCAACTTGATACCAATTTTCAGATATGTTGTACAGAAAATTTGGATTTTTTATCAAAAGATGAATTTTTTCCACTTCAATTTTCTTTCTATCGGTACAAATATCAGATCCATTGGATCTCTACAACTCCAGATATGGCCAAAACAATGAGTGCTGCTCACAGGTAGAAAAGTTGTATATGGCGAGTAACAACCTGGACTTTGAACAGTAATTTTGGCAGCGCTATGATACGAATTTGACTTCTTGGAAACATGAAAGTTTTAGATACATATCGTATCTTTCCAACCCAACTTGAATCACCTTGGTTCGATATCTACAGCTCAAGTTATGATCCTTTTACTGAGACAGCTGCATATTACTCGAGACAGCTCGTCATTTTGACTATTGAACATATTTTCCCCACTTGCTCTACATTGGATATACGTTTGAAATACATCAAATAAATATTCTTTTAAATGTATAATCTCATGCTAACATGTGTATAAATACATATTTCGATTAATTGCACTTTTAACCATGCATTTATGCAAATTGAATATATGGGAAGAGAATTGTAATTAGAGACTAAGAAGAGTGAACTTAATACAAAATGAATGTAAAAATGCCCTGTAAATGATATATCTTTGAAACACTTTTAGGCACTAATCAGTGTGTGTTTTGACCTCGTGTGTGAGATTTGGGATGATTGTCACTTGTGTAATGGGTTGACATTAAATATCGAATGATCTCCAAACAAGTTGACCTAAATTCTTGTATATTCTCCTTAAAAGAAACATATTGTTGAGCTTGAGAAAGAAAATTTTGAATTATTTGAAAAAAATTGTGAGTTATATCTTATACTTTTTTTTTATATAACCTTTATAACTTGAGCAATTAAGTCTATTAAGATATCTTAAAATCTGGTGCTCTATGTATCATCTGACTTGGGAGTTATCGACTTAAAATTTGTTACATGGATTATTTAGAAGTTTAATAAAGAAATGTCTACACATAAGATGGAAAAAATAAAAAAAGAAATAAAAATATATACGTGCTCACAAATAGAGGGAGAAAAAAAATATACAAAATCAAATATGAACTTTTAATTAAAATGTTTTTATAGCAATGGATGTTCATAATTTGAATAATATATTGATCCACCAGTGATTCTTTGCATGTCATTTCTGACTAATTTAAAATTTCGAGACTTGTTTATATAAGTTTAACGGCCCTTTTTCACATGAATAGCTTATACAATTGACTTCAAATATGTTTAAAATAAGTTATGTGAGAATTTTATTTTTTATGAATTATACTTAAGTAAACAAATTAACTATTCATGATATTTTATTTAAAAATCCATAAAAAATAGTTATCTCAAAAATAAGAAAACTTTTTCACCTATCATATGTTTTGCATAGTTATACATGTGTATATTTTTTTTCTCTCATTACTCTCAGTAGTATTCATGTTTGCATTATTATTTGTAACAAAAGGGAGAAAAGATTAGTATTTATTTCATAGAGTTGAATATTTTAGTTAGAGGGAGAAATTTCTGAACAATTTTATTTGATTTGACGATTGGATATGAGTTAGGGGAAGAAGCTAGCAATTTTTCCCATATTGATAATTTATTTTATTTTCTATTTGTCTAATATCAATATCAATTTTTTAGTTACTAGTTCTATTTTTTTACTTGTCGATTTCCTCTTACTTTTCACGTGGTATTTTTTTTTCAAGTGTTTCATAAAATAGGTTAACAAGAGGTTAAAATTTAGGAATTAAGTCTTGGGTAATTAAGTCTTCGGTAGTTAGGCTGTTTTAGATTTGAATTTGAAATAAATAATTTTGTCACGAAATGTCAAAATGAGAGATTGTTAAGTCTAAATTATAATTAACTATTTCCAAATTTGTAATTGGAAATTTCCTTTGTCAAAATCATATTTTAGTTGAATTGTATTAGGAGTATATCGAGTTGTAATCAAAGTCAAAATAAAAGTTATTCAGTCATAATTATAGTAAAAATAGTTTGGGTCGGTAGTATAGTCCTTGAAGGAGTCAAAGATATCCAAGAAGATTACATTTGATTATTGGAATGCAATTAGAAGTGAAAGGAGTGTCAAAGTGTTGCATAAATTTTACCCAAAATTCTCAATTACAAATTGTGAGCTTTTTCAAATAGAAACTATTTCAAGTACGAATTTGATGTTGGGTTATGTGCCCATATAATATAATTTTGATGACGTAAATAATAATATTCTTATATTAAATAAAATTTCTTGTATTTATTGAGCACACGAATTAAAGTGCCTCTGATCACTTCTGATAATATAAGTGGGTACTTGCATTGACAAATGAAATATGACATAATTTATTTTTTGATCATAAATAATTTGTTCACAGCCAATGTATAAGGGTTGGCATCTTCTACTAGAAAGTTGTAGAGTTGACCAATTCGCTAGTCGGGTTTGTGATTTATCCTTATCATAAAAAAAGTTAAAGGTGACGCTAATGCACTTGGAGTGTATTGAACAGACCATGTGTCGAGTTTAATTCTAAAGTATGATTGCGCGAAGAATTAAATTTCAATTGATTGCCGTGTATTTCATCTAAATCCCTTAACACAATTATGTATATGTTTTCGTGATTTTAATGGTTCTTTGATTCACCAATGGTGAGATTAATTTGATCGGTTAAATATCTTGGTGAGTTGAAAACTTGAGAATGAGCGAAGGAGAGAACATGAATTCGTCTCTGGAATCATCGTTATGAAAAATGGGTAGAGTGACTTTTTAAATATTTTCTATTGAACGGTTAAAATTTGAACTCAATGTTTAGCAGCGGCCAAACTTCGACATCTGTGATTTGTTTACAGGATCATTGAAGAAAGTAGCACTTAAGTTAGGGAGTATAATTAGAAGGCCAAAATAGTCATTTATACTCATACCAAACTATCGAATCTCGGACAGGGATAAAATACATATACGAAAGGTTAGAGAAAATATTACAGATTTATTGACTTATGTGATCTTACATATTCCAAGAGTTTAGTCTTTTAGCTTTGGTAAAAAAAACAAAGACTAATAATTAGATTATGCGGTTTAGGGCCTATTAGACGGTATCTAATTATTGGAACTTGGATGATATATGTCTGATTGGGTCTTTGTGTTAGTTCTATAAAATACTGGAACTTAATTACAATTACAATAAAAGTTGTGGGCTTAAATATAATTCTAATAAAGTTTTGTGCTTAATTATAATCATTATGAAAATTATAAATTTAATTGTAATCATAATTGAAGTTTTAGGACTACACATGTAATTAAATATAAACTAATATGATTTGAATTTTAATTAGAACTCCTATTTGGATTTGGAATTATTATTGTACATGGATCGGAGCATCTTTATCTCTATAAATAGAGACTATATGGACATAGAAATTTTAGAACAATAATAATACATAATTCTATTATGTTCAAATTGGAAAGAGAGAAAAAGTGAAAAAATATAATTTTTTTTATTGTTCAGTCCAAAAATTAGTTTCTTAATTTAATTAAAAAATGTGCACTTTGAATTGTCTCAATCGAACATTAATGGAGAAAGTTACGATAAAAATATTGACTACTGCTCAGGTGCCGCTCGCCACACTCGAGTGGTGTGATTATCCGAAAAGTAGTAAAATTGATTTTCAAGCTGATTTTGAGTTTCTTTTCATTCCAAACACTATTCATTATAAATATACATCCCATGGAACGTCCAAAAGTGTGGTTGAACATTATTTTGATTATAGAGATCATTCATTGAAAATCCAAACATCCTTTCTTTGAATCCTTGATTCAACTACAATATTATTTATTCATTATTCAATCCATACATTGATTCAATTAGTAGAGCATTTGTAAGTTGAGATTTTGTTCTTTGAATTGCCAAAAACATATTTCAATATCTCTTACATCAGCTTACAAGATTCTTGATCAAACACCAAAACATAAAGCTCTACCTTCTCCAATTAAACTTTCTCAAGTTTGAGAAGAGGTGCTTGGAGATCCAGCGCTCTGGAACGAAAGGGGTTCGTTCTTAGTGATCTTACGGAGAGAAAAGTGGTCCAGAGTTCTAAATAGTGCAGGAGTGCACAGCCAACGGAATTTCTCGGTGATTTACAAGTTAGGTGACCAGAGTAAGCTAAGATTTAGTAGTGCATGGACTAATTATAAGTTAATTTTTCTAACGGATCGTTTACTAGCTAGTTTGCCCAGAGGTTTTTAATCCAGTTAGGAATTTACCTCCTTAATCAATTTGGTGTTCTTTATTTATTGCTTTTGATCGTTATAAACTGATTGACATTTAGGGTTAATTAAATTGGATTAATTAACTTAGATTAATTAACTTAATCATTTAGAAACCAATTAATAAGTGACTTATTGCTATTAATTGTTTGTTTCCGCATTTGGGTCTACATATTCAGTAAATTTTAACTTTCAATTTCCTATGTTATTCGGCAATTGTCACACATATATGGTATGTCTCTCAGGCTCGACATGTAAGAATGATAAATGACAATGATTTTTACAATACCGACCCCGAGAATTTTGAGGTTTTAGGCAACTCATCATTATGAGGCTCTTAAACATAAATTGTTTACAAGGATTAAAATATTAAAATATTAAAATAAATGATATATATCTTAAACAAAAACTTGGTACAATCTAAAAGATAAAATTGTAAGAAAATTATCTCGACAACTCGAGAGACTAGGGTAACATAATATTTACCAGAATTATCCCGTTGGTGAAAAATATATTATCAGGTAAATTGTAATATTCAAAATTATTAATTTAAAAAACTCGTGTAAGTGTAATTTATAAATCATGAGAATCATTTCAGAACCATAATTTGAAATCTTGAAAATATTGCAAGGATTACTCGTTAGGAGAAAAGTGATTTTCAGTTATAAAAAGTGCAAAATTGAGGGACTAAATTATAAAATGGTGAGAAATATATATTTTTAGACGATAATGTGACGAGTTGGGATTATTTAGTAATTAAAAACATACATAACTAGATTTTTATGAATTTGCTTCAAGAACCTTTTAGTAAATTCGAGAATTTGAGGGACTAAATTGAAAATAAGTTTTGAGGCAAATAATGTATTTATATCAATGTGTATTTATTGGTGGATCAAGAATAATTCTATCAATATTTGACTCATTTCGAAACTTATAATAAATGGCACATTATGGATTCAAGAAAAAGTTAATTTGGATAAAAACAAATTCAAGTTACATAACAATATTGTGCTAGTTTGATAGCTTGAAATTAATAGTGTATATTAAACTCAAAAAAAAAATTATTTGGATAAGATCAAACTAATTTAGAATCGAAAAAATTGTCGTTAAAGTAATTTTTAAATCTATCTTTTAAAATTAATAATTTAATTAGGCTTCTAACATGAATTGTTTTTCGGAAAGAATACGTAATTACCTATATTTACAGATTTAATCTCAAAAACTTAATGATATTTTTAAAAAATCAGGTCTTAAATAGATTTTTTATTATATTATATTATATTAGACAAAGAAAGATATTTAAAAAGATTTTTCTTAAATCAAGGAGTTAACACTTTTCTTTCAAAAATCATGTGGTATAAATTTTATAATTAAATAGATAATTAAATAAATTAAGGTCACAATATCATATAATCATACAATATATGATCACAGTTACGTACTAGTCACAATAACATAACGTCTGGGTCACAAATCATAATTTTATAGGTCACAAAATTTATCGATCACAATTTATCAAATTAATTGATCACTATTTATTTGTAGATCATAAAACACAAATTTTATACGACACGACTTATTTCATTATCACAAATTACCAAATTGATTGATCACAAGTTATTTCTCGATCATATTTTATTAAATTAATTGATTATGAGTTATTTTTCAGTCACAAATCACAAATTTTATAGGTTACACAGCTTATTTCATAGTTACATATTATCTAATTAATTGATCACGAGTTATTTTTCGACCACATTGTATCAAATTACTTGATCATGACTTATCTCTCGTCCATAAATCTCAAAGTTTGTCACAACTTATTTTACAATCACAACTTGTCAAACTAATTAGTCACGGGTCATTTTTCGATCATAAATTATCAAACTAATTGATCACAACTTATTTATCGCTCACGAAAACATAAATTGTAAATGATAATTACAAATTTCGTCACAAATCATTCATTCTTTAGGTTATTTATTTATTCATCTTAATTTATTCCTTTTATTGGTTGCACTTATCCAATAATTGACCACAGACGCTCTTCATCCGACTAGCACCACCAATAAACATTGTCACATCACCACCACCCATAGCATCACCACAGCCTCCAAACGGACCCCGGTACCACACACAGATTGTGAAGAATTAACACCTCAGCATCCACCTCAACCTCAGCATCCACCTCAGACTGGCAGCTAACGGATTGTCCTTTGCAGCAGCCATTATCCTGTTGCACTTGAATTCAGTTACCATTTCTTGT
>CAIGRK010406549.1:0-15005 GCA_903798315.1 Fraxinus greggii | reverse complement strand
CTCCAAGTCTTCTATGACATTCTCAAAAGTCAAAACTATACTAGTGGGTGGCACCTTCTTTTAATTAAATTAAGAAATTAATTCTTGGATTGGACAATAAGAAAATATTATTTTTCTCACTTTTTCTCTCTCCAAATTTGAACCCTTGGAATTATGTATTATGATTCTTGTAGGATTTTGATGTCAATCTTATCTCTATTTATAGATATAAAAGATGTACCAATCCATGTAAAATAATAATTCCAATATCAAATAGGAGTCTTAATTAAAATCCAAGTAGGAGTTTTAAATAAAAGCCAAATCCAATTAGTTTACATTTAATTGCATATGTAGTCCTAGAACATCACTTACAATTATAATTAAGTTTACAACTTTTATAGTAATTACGAGTAAGCGCAAAATTTTATTATAATTAAAATTAAGTTCAAAACTATTATAATTACTGTAAATGAGTTCAATTAATTTATAGAGCTACTACATGGACCTAATCGGACATATTTTCTAAACTCCAATAGTTAGAACTGTCTAGTCGACCCTAGACCATCCAATCTAATTATTGATCTTTGCCTTTTCCACTAAAGACAAAATATTGAACTCTCGGAATATATAAGATCACAGAAGCTAATAAATCTGTAATACTTTCCTCTAACCTACCGTATATGTATTTTATCCCCGCATGAGATTCGATAATTAGGTACGAACATAAATGACTATTTTGCTCCTCTAGTTATTCTCACTAACTCAAGTACCATTTTCTTCAACAGTCATGTGAACAAATCACAGATATCGAAATTTAACCGTTGCTGAATACTGAGTTCAGATTTTAACAGTTCATCAAAAAATATTTAAGTAGTCACTCTATCCATTATTTTATGGCGACTGTTTCTGACACGAATTCATGTTCTCTACTTCGCTCATTCTCAAGTTTCCATTTCATCGAGATATTTGACCAGTCAAATTGATCTCACACATTAATGAATCAAATAACAATAAAATCACGAAAATATATACATAATTATGTCAAGGGATTTAGATGAAATACACAGCGGTCAACTGAAATTTAATTCTTCGCGCAGTCATGCTATATAATTAAACTCAACACATCGTCCGTTAAATATACTCCAAGTGTACTAGTGTCATCTTTAACTATTTTTGTGAAAAATGACAAATCACAAACCCGAATAGTGAATCAGACAACACTACAACCCCCAAGTACAAGGTGCCAACCCTTATATATAGGTAGTGAACAAATTATTTATGATCAAAATATGAATTATGTAACACTTACTTCTCAACGCAAGTACCATCTTATGTTATCATTAGTGATCATATGCACTTTAATTCGCATGCTCAATAATTAAATAAATACAATAAATGAAATAAAAATAATTTTTTAATATAAGAATATTGTAATTTTTACATCAGCAAAACTATACTTTATGGGCGCGTAACCTAACAAATCTTCAACTTGCCTTAAAGTATATGTGTCATTCCTTTTAACCCTATTGATAATCGACCTCCGAGGTCGACAAAATNTCATTAGTGATCATATGCACTTTAATTCGCATGCTCAATAATTAAATAAATACAATAAATGAAATAAAAATAATTTTTTAATATAAGAATATTGTAATTTTTACATCAGCAAAACTATACTTTATGGGCGCGTAACCTAACAAATCTTCAACTTGCCTTAAAGTATATGTGTCATTCCTTTTAACCCTATTGATAATCGACCTCCGAGGTCGACAAAATACAGTTTGACGTGTACCGTAAGCCTGTGCTCATACGAGTTCGGATACACGAGGTTAGCTCGAGACCAAAGGGAGCATAATGATTGAAATCTACTTACACATTGTACAAACCATCCACAAATAAGTAACACCTGGCAGATCTTACATCAGCGCCCACTATTTACACCAATGAAATGCTTTAACTTCCCTCTCTAAGTAATTCATTAATTATTGGGGACCACATATGAGATTAACTCATAAATGACCTGATATGTTGAGCTCTTCAACCAATCTAAATGTGACAACTATGTACTTTCTCAGCTCGACACTGTAGCTGACAAGATGGGAAAATGAAAAGTGCAAGTAGAATCTTCCCTATAAAAAGAAGGAAAGAAGAAGGAGGAAGGCAGAGGATCTTGGCAGAATAACATCTCCCTACTTAGTTATATTTCAAAGATCTCCTTCAAAAGGAGAAGAGAATTGTATCAAACGTTTATAATCCCTTGATTAAACAATCAATCGAGTTCGTATATCATTTTAAGTTGACTTGAACTTTGTTTATACAAATTTTGGCGTCAACAAACCCCCTTGCAGCATCGAAAACCTTAGCCGATAGACTTTTGGTTAATGGATCCACGAGGTTATTCCCAGTAGCAATTTTATGGTTTTCAGAAGTAACATTTATTTCATTTGTGGCACAATTTAAAATGTAAAGACCATTATTCAAATATCCAACACAAATATGAGATTTATTCTTTAAAATATAAAGTGCATAATGCTCAAAATTTACAACATAACCTTATCCTGTTAAAGAAGAAACAATAATCAAATTTCGCTTCATTCGCGGGACATAATAACAGTCTCTAATAATTAAACACCTACCACTACTAAAATATAAGTAAACTACTCCTGCTGCTCTTGCTGAAACTATATCTCCTGTGCCGACGGTAATTTTAAACTGGCCCTCATCGAGTCTTGTGCTCTCCTGAAGCACCTGCATAGACATGCATATATGATTAGTGGCTCCGGAGTCTACAACCCAGGAATTTGTAGAGTCAACCACTAAACACGACTTAGTAATAAAAAACTCACTAGCACCCTACTTTTAACTAGTGCATCAGGGCAGTCTTTCTTCCAGTGTCCTTTGCGACCACAGTGGAAACATTTTCCTTTCGGCTTTCCTTCTGATTTGAGCTTTTTGTTTCTACCTAGCTTCTTGTTAGATCTCTTCCTCTTCTTTCCAACTCTGCCTTTTGGCTTGGAACTAGAGGAGGTAGCAATTGTCGCATGAGCATGGCCACTCTTACCCTTAAGACCACTTTCCACATTTTGCAACTCATTCATCAACTCAGTTAATGACATATCCATCTTGTGCAATTGATAGTCCACAGTAAACTGTGAAAACATATCAGATAAAGAATTCAATACCATATCAACTTGAGTTTCTTGATCAATAGTTAGACCCAAAATCTCCACCACGTTGAAGTGTGCAATCATAGTCAACATATGATCCTTCACAGGCGATCTGGGTTTTATGCTGATGTTCTGCAAGGTACGAACAGCTTTAAAACCAGCCCTTCTACTTTAATGTCCAAACATACTCTTCAGACTTTCTAGTATGTCATAAGAGGTCTCCCGATTTTCGAGCTTTTGTTGTAACACGTTTGACATTGATGCCAAAATGTAACGAGCCATCTTGTCAGCCATGATCCACTTCTCATATGCAGCCCTCTTGGCTTTGCCCATTGTCTCAGTAGGTTCTTCGGGACATTCCTCCTCGAGCACAAAATCTTGTTTTTCTGCAATAAGCACAAATATCAAATTATGTTTTCAATCCACATAATTATTCCCGACAAGTTGGTTTTGTTTTAAAATAATGGAAAATGCGTTGAGAGACATTTTGCAGAAAAATAACTATTTATTGCATATTAAAATTGAGCAGCGAATAATAATTTAGCATATGATACAAGAATGCATATGTAGATCCATCTAACTACAATAATGCAATGATAACTCGATCCTTGCAATCCAACATGCCTCTTTATAGGAAAGATCACTGTGTCCATTGATAAAGTTGAGACTCTCCTACTAGACAAATTATATCTGACAACAAATGTCTATATTAAGCCTAGTATCGTTTTCTTTGGTCAACAAAATTATAAACAAGAGCCTCTATAGGAGGTTTGTAGAAAAATTGATTTGAGTGTATAACCTTTGTCTCAATCTCTAAATACTTGAAAATAATTTTGCCATCTATTGGATGATCACAAATTATAATATATTTAGACGATCTTATCTTAAAGAAAACCAATTAAGCAACTTGAACATCGCGGCCCTCCTATAGGGCGTCCATTGCAATACCTGAACGAGACAAACATGTTACTTTGCCTGTGGATTGACCAAAGGAGACCATGTTTTTTTAATTTAAATAAACACCCTCCCACTCAATATTTTTATAATAATGGATTTTAATTACCAACCGTTCACATTAATCATATTAACATACTGTTCAATTATTACGATTTTTCCATTTAGAAAAATTTAATCTAAATTAAATTAATCAAGGAAAACTCAGTGTATGATATGCATCATATTCATAGTATCACGAGCGATGTCACAAACAATAATTTAAAGCATTCGTGAGCAACACATTAACAATATTTGTGGTCTTCAATGACTCAAGAATTAAATTAAAAACTGACCCAAACCCAATATTTATTCTAAATCTTCAGCCCACACAAATCTCCAAGGATCCAACAATAGCAATCCAAACAGCAATAGGACTCCTCCACCGTACCTGTAAAAATAATATCGAATTTGACTTATTCAGATCCGATCTAATTCGCATATATGAACCCGAATCAACAGTCAACTCGAACCTACAAGAAAAAAAAAATTCCGCGCAGATCAAAAATCCGTCTGCCGACAGACCGCTCCGAATTTTTTCCTTTTTTTGTAATTTCTTGATCTTCTTCGATATGTCTTCTAAGTCTTCAATCTTCAATCAATTTACAAGAGCTAAATAATTACAAAAATTACATAATTACTATGTCCCCTAGGCTCACATTTTTTAATCTAATTGAAAAGAAAATTAAATCAAGATAAAGGAGTCATAATTCACTTATATTGCTATAGACTCGAAATAACAAATTACATCAAGAACTAGCCACTAATAATTGGATCACAGTTTAAAATAATTCAATCATCACATAATAAAATATTCCTAGATATCGCTCGACTAAAACATGCAATCAAGATTCAGAAATAATAAACACGTGAACGTTCTAGATCGCTCTAATACCAGCTGTTGGAATGCAGTAACGGAATTATCCATAAATTTAAAAATATCTTTAATTAAATAAGCAAGATCGACTAGATGTTCACGTGTATGTTATATCAAGAATTAGGGATTCGAATTTTTTACCTAAATTTGATGATTAATTCTTAATCACAAACTTCCAGCCTTTTGGATCACGGACTTCCAGTCTTTTAATTGCAAAAACTTGATACTTCAAACCTTCAAATCTTTTATGATATTCTCCAAAGTTAAGACTACACCGGTGGGTGAGCACCTTCTTTCAATTAAATCAAGAAACTAATTCTTGGATTTGACAATAAGAAAATATTATTTTTCTCACTTTTTCTCTCTCTCCAAATTTGAACACGTGGAATTATATATTATGATTCTTGTAGGATTTTTATGTCCATCTAATTTTTATTTATAGAGATAAAAGATGTTCCAATCCATGTCGAATAATAATTCCAATATCAAATAAGAGTCTTAATTAAAATTCAAGTAGAAGTTTTAATTAAAGTCCGAATGCAATTAGTTTATATTTAATTACATGTGTAGTCTTAGAACATTAATTAAAATTACAATTAATTTTACAACTTTTATATTAATTACAAGTTTACAAAACTTTATTATAATTACAATTAACTTCAAAACTATTATAATTACTGTAATTAAGTTCAATTACTTTATGGAGCTACCACAGGAACCTAATCGGATATATATTTTCCAAACTCCAATAATTAGATCCTATCTAGTCGACCATAGATCTCTCAATCTAATTATTAGTCTTTGCTTTTTCCACTAAAGGTAAAAGACTGAACTCAATGAGTGTAGAGGCATGTGGTCCTAGTGATTGGCTTTATTTCACACGTGTAGGTACAAACTAAAGAACGAGAATGAAGAAAGAAACAAGTCAGTCCTTCTGTCTCATGCCCTTTTCATCATTGGTTTCTTTGTTCCACTGGCACCATTTGGAAATTTTTCCTCTGCTGGAAAATTGTTTTGATACTCTTAATTGCCAGCTTTATTTTTCATTTGAGCTAGTAGATACAATGTCATTGGATCTTGAATTTTTATGGATAAGGTTGGATTTTTCTGTTTTCATTTGGCATTGTCCAGGTATCCAAGCCTCTTAGGTCACGTGACACTGTTTATCACACAGGAACCGCCTCACACAAGATTAGGGACGTAACATGGGTCGTGTCTTTCCTTTGCTTCATTCAGGACCTTCCTGCACATTTAATGTGCGTCGGACCCTACATGTAAAAGTTTTTATATCTGGCACAATCCGCATGCCCACAGTATTGCAGGCTGTGTAAATTGGCCTCGCAAGGTCTCAAAGACCAGACTTTTTTTGTTGTTACACTCATCCCATGCGGACTGGTGGCCCCCGATGAACAACCCTGAATATTTATAAGGCAGGACCTTTACAACACCTCTACATTAATCTCTTGGAAACATCTTTCAAACTCACATCTTTACAATTGTAGATGTTGATATATGAGTACTCGTTTACCTCTATAGGGCACTAGTGTACTTAGAGTAGTGTTATCATGCATTCTCGAAAATGTAGTGGTGACTTTATCAACTTCAAAAATGAAATCCCCGTCATGCTACGGATCTATTATTGATGATGTGGCAATCTTGAACATCCAGTTGAAGTCACATTATACCTCTTTATTATCCTATCCATTGCAAGTAAAATGTTTTGGATTTTAGGGAAGTGCCAACATTTGTGTTCCTTTAGTCCATCTAAGCAGCACCTGGCCTGGTATGGCGTAGTTTTATCTTCTGTAGCAAAAACAGTACGGCTTTTAATGATCTGAAAAAAATGCCAATTTATGATACCTACCTACTTTTTGGATTCAGAAATTTGAGAGGAACAGAACACGGAGTATTTCATGTTCTTGAAAGTTTGAATGGAGAATTTGCACAGAAAAACTGGTACCATTTGAAGGAATCCAGTTCTTTAGGCATTTACTGCTGATTTGGACTCTTCATAGTGTGAGCAACCTGAGTTCACATTGCTTCAGTTTGAGTTCATTATTCAAAGTCTTTGGGGGGTTCTCTTGAGGCATTTTCCTTGATAATATCTTGCCCGGTCATGAGAATGTTATGGGCTATCCAAACACGTTCTCACAGAAGAAAGAAGGAAATTTCATCGCCAGCGACATGTTTTGGGACAAAATGTATAGATACAATAACTTGTAAATTTATAACATGGATGGAAGCTACAAGTAGATTCGGGTAGAGACCCATGCCCTCATTATTTTGCAATTATTACAACCATTAATCACTCGATTGATCACGATATTGTCACACGGGTAGAACTAGTATACATGTTATGATATCTTTTAACTTGACTTCAGACTTTGTATAATCATCTATGTCTCTGTACATAAGATGTTCGATACGCGCGTGGTTGACACTAATTTCCAGGAGAAGGGTTGTAAGGGCTGTCACCGTGGTTGGATGAAGGCATTCTTCATTTATATCTTTCCATGCATTCGTAACTAGTTCTTGAAGTTCTGCAAATGCCACCTCTTTTGAGGCACCTTTGTTTTGATTCATGCAGCATTCAACTGCAGTTATTTTCTGCTCAGACTGCAACAACCCACTCAAACACAACAAGTTAAGATTCAGTAATTAGTCCACTGCTAAATCAATATGTTATGTTTGCAAGGACCATCATCAATGAATAGATTTGTGTCTTCTCTAATAATTTCATTTTTCCTATCGTTCAACAAGATATCAAATTATAAAAATTTTAAGAAAATTATATTAAGTTTTATCGTCTTTGCCTAGAGCTAGTACGCGAAATTGACCTCTGCAGTGAGGTTGTCGAGGGGTTGGAAGGAGCAGAAAGCCTAAAGAAGATACGTTTATGATTTTCTTTTGTAAATTTCTTTTCACTAATTAATTACTGTAGTGACGGAAGGTGATATAATTTCACATAGAGGCAAATCTCTATAAATCTTACGCGCCTATTTTTCTTTCTACAATTTAATTACTCTTGGTGTTATATAATTAGGATTTCTATTTTCAACAAATTACACACATTTCCTTTGATGAAAAAATAGAATTCGATTAGCTCATAAAAGCGATACTCTGTTATCAACTTTAAATAGTTTGATAACCATGCTCTTCCACACACAATTCACTCAAATATATGTAGATGTCACGTAACAACATTAAAAAATAGAACTTCTTACCCCGAATCCAACCATGTCGTTCATCACTCTACCGATAATTGCCGAACCCTGTAGGATTAATGGATCGCTTGCAACCCACTCAAAGGCTTCCTTGCTCACAGACTCTCCGATGCCTGCCAAAGCAGCTGCAGATAACAATAAGCAAGTGCTAGATAGTTTTCCCACTTTTAAATACTCTTCCAGTGTTGGAATATAACCACTGTATACCCATTTTGCCTCTTGAAAATATGTTCTCGTCAGTCTTTTCTTCTACAAATTGGAACACAGGTTCATCAAGCTTACATAACTTCTGTCATATAGCAAAAACAACGAGTTTAGTTAGTGATGAATTTATTACCTCTTCTATCACGTAGTGAACAAGGCAAGACTTTTCTATCTTCCCCAGCTCTTTCTCAATTTCAACATAAACATCTAAAAGAGCTTTGTAGCAATGTTGCATGTACGTTGGTAGCTGATCAAGGACACTAAAATCCCATCTACACATGAAGATATCCAATAGATAAATATGCATACTATGAGACATTAAGGTGAAAAGAGCACTGAAATGATTTACCTTTCAATTGCATCCACGAAAACTGTAAGTTCGTCTAGGGTCCCATAAACATCGAAGATGTCATCAATGATAGAAATCATAACGATTACTTTAGTTAGCATTTTCCTTCCAATTGAGTACTGGGGCTCAAAGTATATTGCCAATGTCCAAAAGTAGCATTCGACCAATCTATCTCTTGCAAAAGGCAGTTTATTTTCAATCTCTAACGCCTTCCACCACCTACGTACAATTATATCCAGAGGTAAGATCTTAACAATTTTTCCAGTAATTATATTCGATATCAAACTGTCAAGACCATTAGCTGAAATCAAGAGAAAAAGGTATATTCAACCCAACTAATAATGTTTCACAAGACTAGCCAACCTTGTAACTTCGCTTAGCTCTCTCTGATGCGACTTCTGCAATAAGTTGAAGTCTAGTTTTGTGAAATTAAGGAGTATTTCATTGTGTGATTCATCTTCTTGGTAAAGAGAGATGAATTTTCTTGCTCCCTGTCTGGTCACAGTTTTACGAATTGGTATCTCCAAAGCTTCCTTAATTCGTGTATACCAAGAATTACCCACATGGAGGAGTAGGGAATTGAGTTGAGTGGTCGAAAACTCCAGTGCTTCCTCTAAAGTTTCCTCTCCATGTACTCTAAGTTGTGCGGCCTCGTACAAACTTAACAAGCCTTGTACATTGCTAATCAAAGATTCATCAAAATTTCCTTTGTGGTCCTTGAATTTGTTGAACACATCTGTTTCAACACAAAAAATGTTAATTGGGCCCATAAAAAGATGTGCAAGTTAAGGTGCATGATAAATTGCTCAAGTGATTTTTCTTACCACACGAGACATAATATCCTTGTTGTCTAAGTAATCGAAATTGAAGAGCAATGCTATGAAGATCTATGTCTTGTTTACCACAATTTTTATTGTAAGTGTCGTATACGTGTTTTAAAGAATTTTCAATTTTTGTTACAAAATGGTAACCAACTCCAAGACGTTGGATTGCCTCGATGAGGTCTAATTTATGCAAAGAATCATCTGGAGTATCCGCTAACAACTTCTTCACTTCTTCTTTTAATCTTTGATGTTCTTGCTCCTCATGGGGCAAAATATCCTATTCAAGTTATAAGCATAAGCATGGCACACATTAATATGAAAATCGTGTAGCATAAAATGAAATTTCAAACAAGAAATCGATATAAAAAAAGGGAAAAATGAGTATAATTATCATACAGTGAGGTGAGAATCGTAATCAAGAAAATAGTCTCCCCAAATTGTAGGATGATATGTGATAGAGCGACGAACATTCTCAATGTCCACACTTTTGTTGGAGAAAAGATCGGCCGATGCGTGAATATCCATTCTATTTTTGGACAGGGAATGAAAAGTTTTTAACTACTTCTCAATCCATTAGGCTTATTTTTATTTGAAATTGTACGGTAGGTTGATGTCTATATATAGCCATACTTCCGGTCCCATGCTAATAATGTGCTACGAGTTGAGGGATTGCATATTATATTCAAATACACATTTTACAACCACAATTATTGAAGTTGTAGATATATTGAGTTTTTAGAAGAATAAGGACCGTTGCTTTTAAATAGCCAAAATTGCTTCTAGATATGTTTAAATAATTTTTTGAAAATGTTTTGTTTGATTAAAAGAGCATGACTTCAGATTTTGATTAGACTCGCAGTTTCACGCTTTTAGGGTAACTTTCGTAGAACATATATATTACATGATATCATTAGAAAGGATAATATGGGATGGGATTAAGGAAATTGTGGTATATTATCTTGTTCAACGTTTGGTACTAAACGATATAAAAAAAATTATCAAACAATGAAAGAAAAAAAAGTCATTGATTTTTCTTGTTGTCTACAACATATTAGGATACATTGTTTTTCTTTTACTTTGAAGTAAAAAAGTTACTTATTTCAAAAGTAACCTTAGTAAATATGAAAACAATTAGGATAAATTATCTTGATGGATTTTGTGTTAAGGTACACAGCTTTCTTAATCTTCTAGGGAAAGAATGCTGATTCGCAGACTATGATGAGAGATAATCGTCGGTGCAAACAATTATTATATCAGCAACTGTAGAATCTTTGCACCTATGATGGGATATAAAATTTCGCAACTTACTCAAATATGGCTTGTGTACTTTTTAAAGTTCTGTATGTTCTTAACCTTATTGTACACGCATTAACTTTGATATCAGTTTCTCTCTGATGAAAAATTCCTCCACTTATTTCTATATCTTGGAGTTGGGCATACTTAGGTCGGTCAGCACATAAAGGGGTTTTCCATTTTTACAGAATTAAAATATTGAAAAAAATAAACCACCCACCCCTATTGTATCTATTTTGTAGCATTTCTGTAACTCCATATTCTGTACATGTAGTGCAGTTTGGACATATAGGGAAATTAGATCCTAAAAATATAAAACTATGCTAAGGCATCCACTCATTTTTTTTTTCCCTAATATGCAGAATTACAGATTAGTGAAGAAATCCAAATTGGCTCAACGAGTGTAGAGAGACACGTGGTCCTAGTGATTGGCTTTATTTCACATGGGTAGGTACAAACTAAAGAACGAGAATGAAGAAAGAGACTAGTCAGTCATTTTGCATCATGCCCATTTCAGCATTGGATTCTTTGTTCCACTAGGCCCATTTGGAAATTTTTTCTTCTGCTGGAAAAATGTTTTGATACTCTTAATTGCCAGCTTTATTTTCCATTTGAGCTAGTAGATTCTCTTGTCTTTGGATAATGAATTTTTATAGATAAGGTTAGATTTTTTCTGTTTTCTTTTGGCATTGTCGGTATCCAAACCTCTTAGGTCACATGACACGGTTTATGACTCAGGAACCACCTCACACAAGATTAGGGACGTGAGATTAGGGACGTAACGTGGGTCGTGCCTTTCCTTTGGCTCATTCAGGACCTTCTTGCAAATTTAATTTGAGTCAGGTCAATCCTAAGTTGTGGTTTGACCAAAATTTTAGTGGGTATTGGAGTTTAAATTGGAGTGGTCTTGAAGAGATCAAAATTATGGACAGCAGGAAAAAGTCATCACATTTATGCTAGTTTGGCGCTAGCTGGACTTATGAGCGAGTCCGGTAGAAAACAATCCGAGACTTGGTCACTCGCCTGGCGTTGCCCAGTCGCTCGAACGACGGGGCTGTTGCCCACCTCTCGCTCGATCTGGCCCAGGCCTATTTTTGATTTTGACGCGGTTTTAGATTCCTATTCTTCTACAACTTATTCTCTAGGATTTATGTATATGGCACGACTTGTATAGAAAAACATAACAGAACATAATAGAGAGAGATTCAGACAACATCTTGAGAGCTTTAGATTTCAATTAAGTGCATTGAGATCTAATAAACACAACTGCTATTGATTATAGTGGATTTCTTTTCCTTTACCCACGGTTTTTTCCCGTGTTGGGTTTCCTCATAAATCTTGGTGTTTATTTTATTTTCGTCATTATCTTGCGAACCAAATTCATAACAAGTGATTTTAGAGCGATGTTGATTGTTCCGCATGGCGACAATGAACTATGATATCCTGTTGTTAGTTAAAAACATGAGATTTATCTTATGGCAAGTGAAGATGCGAGCGGTTCTAGCGCAGATAGATTTGGAGGAAGCTCTGCTGGCTTTGATAGGATGCCTGCTACCTGGACGCATGATGAAAAGTAGCATAGGAATCGAAAAGCCCAATCTCAAATTCATCTACATCTTTCAAATCAAATTCTTCAGGATGTTCTAAAGGAGAGAAGAGCTGCTGCATTGCGGTTGAAGTTGGAAGCAACTTTGCATGACAAAGAGCTTGACCAGCAAGCTACATTTGAAACAACGCTTATATTTTCACCGGATGTCTAAAGATGCGTAATTGGATGACTACTTAACTATGTTCAAAGAAATTGTGACCGATTTGGAGACATTAGAAGTTAAGTATGATGATGACGAGTTGGTGTTGATGTTGTTATGTTCTCTGCCACCTCATATATGACTTTTAGAGATACTTTTCTATATAGTCAGGATACTCTCACCGTGTAAGAGGTCTATGATGCTTCACTATCTAAGGAGAATATGGGGCATCTTGTTGGAAGATCTGGGAATCATGCTGAAGTCTTGGTTGTGCGCGGGAGAAATCAAGATATGAATCTTGACAGAAATATGAAGGATAGATTGAAATCTAGTCATGCTGAGAAGACATGTCGCTATTATAAGAAGAAGGGGTATATTAGAGCCGATTGTTATGCATTGAAGAACAGAAATAAAATTGCTGGTGCTACTGAGAAAGGGAAGCAACCTGTTAATTCAGTGGAGACTGATGTTGTTGAAGATGGGCAAAGTGAATGATAGCTTCTTGTGATTTCTGACATGGATTCCAAACCATACGAAGAATGGGTTCTTGAATTGACTTGTACTTTTCATATGTGTCCCAACAGGGACTGGTTTTCAACATATGAAGGAGTTTCAAGAGGTGCAGTTATTATGGGAAACAATGCGTCTAGCAAAATTTTTGGAGTTAGTACAATCAGAATCAGAATGTTCGATGGGGCTATCAGAACACTTACAGATGTAAAGCAGGTTCCAGAACTGAAGAGGAATCTCGTATCTTTGAGTATACTTGACTCAAAGGGTTATAGATACATCAGTGAAGGAGGAGTTTTGAAGGCGAGTCAAGGTGCTCTTGTTGTCATGAAAGGACATAGTTGTACATTTTGCATGGTTCCACAGCAATAGGATATGTATTAGTTTTCGCTTCTTCTTTGACAGATAATGAAATTACAAAACTTTGACATATGCGGTTCGAGTATATGAGTGAGAATGACATAGGAGAGCTGAGTAGAAGGGGATTTCTTGTTGGACAGAAGACTAGCAAAATAAATTTTTATGAGCATTGTGTCTTTGGGAAACAGAATAGAATCGAATTCACGAGAGGAAGACACAACACGAAGGGAATACTTGAATATATCCGTTCAGATCTTTGGGGACCGGCCATGGTACCATCAAAAGGAGACAATATTACTTGTTGATAGTGACTGATAATTTCTCCATGAAAGTTTGGGTATTCTTCTTGAAGTAGAAGAGTGATGTGTTTGAGACCTTTAAGGAGTAGAAAACATTGATAGAAAAGCAGATTGGAAAGCAGGTAAAATGTCTATGCACAGATACTGGGTTGGAGTTTTGTTCAGATGAATTCAATAGCTTCTGTAGGGTTGAAGACATCTTGAGACATTTGAAAGTACATGTAACTCCTCAACAAAACAGTGTGGAAGAACGGATGAATAGAACTTTGATGGAAAAAAGTTCGTTGTATGCTTTCAAATTCTGGATTGCCTAAGACTTTTTGGGCTGAAGCTTCTACTACAGCTTGTTGTTTGATTAATCGCTCACCCTTAGCTGCCATTGATAAAAATACACCAGAAGAGGTATGGTCTGGTAAACCTTCTTGTTATTCTGATTTGAAGATTTTTGGGTGTCCTACTTATGCTCATGTGGATAATGGGAAGTTGGAGTTTAGATCTAGAAAGTATATCTTTCTTGGGTACAAATCTGGGTACAAATCATGTGTGAAGGGCTATAAATTGTGGTATCCTGAGACAAGAAATATGGTTGTTAGTAAGGATGTAGTATTTGATGAACTTGCTATAGTTTCACCTTTTAGGGAAAACTGAGGAGCAGAATCATTCAACTCAAGTGTAGTTGGGAATTGGTTGAGAGGAACAATCAGAGGTTGCAAAATAGTCTACTACAGATCAGTCCAGTTCGAAATTGACACACAATAATATCTTACATACTTTGCTTCCACCACCGCACCACACTATTCAATAGCTAATGATAGACCTCACAAACAGATTAGACCTCCACAGAAGTAAGCAGATTTGGTAGCATATGCATCGAGTGTGGCTGAAGATATTGATTCCACTGAGGAGCCTGCTACATATTCAGAGGTCGTCAGTTGCAGTGATTCTAGTAGATGGATGATTTCTATGCAGGAAGAGATATAGTCATTGAGCGAAAATAACACTTGGGACTTGGTGAAATTACCTAAAGGTAAAAAGGTTGTTCGCTACAAATAGGTATTCAAAATAAAGGAAGGCATATAAGGGATTGAAGATGTTAGATACAAGGCTAGATTGGTGGCAAAAGGCTACAGTCAGCTTCCGGGTGTTGATTTTACATATATGTTCTCACTATTTGTGAA
>CAIGRK010406496.1:0-12300 GCA_903798315.1 Fraxinus greggii | reverse complement strand
TTTTTCTTGAAAATCAATTTTTTAAGCCGATCCCTCACCCAAAATCCCTCATTAGAATAAGTTTGGTTTCACGGTTTGGATCGATTTGATGGATAATTTTCCAATTTCATTATGGGATATCTCATGGTATATTCAATTCAATAATTAATAAAAGGGTAATTGTCACAATACCCCCTAACTTTTGCCTTTTTTATAGAATACCCCTCTATTTTTTTATTTTAGTGCAAAAAGTCCCTGGATGTTCCAAATATTGTGAAATACCCTTACCGTCCACATCTGTTTAGTTTTTCGTTGAAATGAATTTTGAAGGCCAAAATCAATAAAAATATCAAGGATGTTTTCGTCTCATCATCTCCACATATTTGCTTAAGATCATTTTTGTTTAATAGTCAAAGTAGAAAAGGATCCAAGGAGAGAAATCTACGTAGAAATCCTCAATAATGCACCAATATATCCAAAATCAACATACAATTTTCACATTTTTTTACGCATGAGAATTCTCTACACGCCATTGTACTGAATCACATATATAAGTTGAATATTCATGTTTTCAAACCGGTGTTTAGATAAATTAGTTGACATTTGATGTGTGTTTGTAAAATATCTTGGTTTGATAACGTTGAATTTTTTATTCCATATAGTTGCTATTGGTTAAGGTCTGCTGTGTTGTTATTGGTTTCTGTCTATAGTGAAGCAAGGATCGTTGGTTTGGATGGATAATTGGTGTTTTGATGGTTTCTTTGCTGCAGGTTTTCTGTTCTGATTTAGAGTTGATTTCTACAAAGTTTATCGACCCATTTTAGGGTTGATTTGCATATAAACATTTAAACATGTCTTCTTTTTTTCCCTCAACACAGATATACATACCAATATCAAACCCGGTTTCATTGTCATTAAAATGGGAAAATGAAATAAAAAAAATCAAATTCAATTCAATTTCTTCTTCTTCTTTGCCCAGTCCCATTATTGCAAGCAAATTCAATTTTTATTATAAATTAGCTTCAAATTTCTTCCATTTCATATTCTAAAATGAAACTCTAAAACATTCTTGTTTTTGATTGCCTTTAATGTTTTTATTAATTTTGGCCTTCAAAATTCATTTTAACGGAGAACTTAATAGATGTGGACAGCAAGGGGAGTTTTCCACAATATTTGGATGATTTAGTGCATGTTTGACACTCTTTAATTTATTTTATAGTTTGCTACATCACAATTTTCAACCACACATTCACACAATAAAAGAGCTTGTTTAAGTCCCTTTTTTTCGAAAAATGCATTTTGTAATAGTATTATGATGGAGAATGTGTGGTTAAAAATAAGGAAAAATTTTGAATTTGCGTATAATATTATTTTATTGAAGAATATGTGTTTGAAAATGTGATCAAATCACAGCTAAGAATACATTTTGATGGAAAAAAATGGAGCTCAAAACAAGGGAAAATATTCTACATGTATACAAAAAAAAAATTTCCTACTTTTTAACCACGCATTCTCCTAGACATCACTATTCAAAACTCTTTTTTCTACTAAAATAGTTGTCAAAAAGACTCTGACAGAATTTTGCACCAAAATGAAAGAGTAAGGAGTATTCCACAAAATAGACAAAGCTAAGGGGTATTATGCCAATCATCCTCAATAAAAGGACAAAGTGTAGTCAAGGTACCAACCTCTAATTTAATAGTAGATTTTGTCCAAAACCTTTCAAAAATTAGCATATGGGGTCCAAATGGATGATTTTCGTTAATTTGATCATTAGTTAACCAAAAGTCCATGGTCTAACCAAATGTTGACTAATGTTTAGAGGGTAAATGGGTAAATAAACATTTTTATAATAGTTAAAATAATTAAATAATAAAAATAGATAAAAAACAACCCACCGTCCACCTACCCGCCCAAACCATCTCCTTCTTCCCCATTTCCATACAGCCCCGTCGACCACCACCGCGACCTAGGCTGACTACCACCACCGTCTCTAAGTCACCTAATTTAAGCAAAGGAAATAGAAAAAAAATAATTCCAGATTCACCCACCTTCTTCATCTCTTTCTATCTCCAAATCTACCACTTTTATTAAACAAATTCAAATCAAAGAAGAAAACAGCAGAGATTTGCCAGAAGATAGCAAAGAATTCGATTATTCCTTTTACCAAAACCTCGGTGAAGCTCTCAACAACTCCTCCAAATCAAACACCCTAGATTGTGATTAGGGAACTCTATTTTATATTTCTTTTTATAATTGGCTCTGCTATTTTTCAGTTTCAAGTTTTCATATTTGTGTTTCAGATTTGAAATTTGAAATTAGATTTGTTTTTGTGATTTTGTCATTATTGTGGTGTAAGTTGTAGTGCTATTGAATGAAGGTGTTGATGGTGAGAAAAGGCGATGGCAGAGCGATGGTGGTGATGGCGTGAATGTTTGATTGGGATGATAATCAGCCTTAAAGTTGAACACGGAGGGCTCAAAGGCGAGCACTACTGCCTGTTCCTCTTCGTGATAAAAGCCCAGAGGTTGAGGCGATGGCGGGAGGGTGTGGCGACATTCGCCATTAGATGGATGCTGTTGAACCGTTCGATAGTAGTAGTGATGGTTTTGGGGGTAGGTATGTGTGGAGTGGATGGAGAATAAGAAGTTGATTCTTGATTTTTAATTATTTGATTTTAATTATTTTATTATAAAAAATGTAAAAATATCATTTTAACATTTTAGAATTAGTCAAAATTATTGTCAAAATCAATTATCTGATCAACTAATGATCAAGCTAATAGAAATCATCCATTTGGACTTCAAGTGCTAATTTTTGAAAGGTTGGTACCATGACTTACATAAATGAAAGATTTGGTACCGCTGATACAATTATCCATAATAAAAACAAAAAGAAGAATGATAGAAGAAAAATATAGAAAATGTTTTAAAAATACACGCATGTGTAGGAGGATAAGGTGAGTGAAACTCAATTCAAAAGCGAACTTTCCACCTGTCAACAAAGAAATCCCCAAATTCCAAAACCTAACGACACATGCTCATTTTACCGCCAAAATACCAATGCTCCATTTCTCTCCACTGCTCCACCGCCCGCTCCGCCTCTCTCCGCCTCCTCGAAATCCAAATCCTAGTCCGACCCGAATTCTCAACTCCATCCATTTCCATAAACTCGCCGATTATAAGTTTATATGGCTCAGGTCAGCCTGTACACGAAAGCTCTGGGTTCATCCCACTGTAAGATTGTTGTCATCACTGTCTTCTTCTTATTACAATTCAATGGGCGATAGTGACGATTTTGATGTGGAATTGGGCCGTCTGCTGGCGCTTTTGCCTGAGGAGATGCGGCGGAGGGTAAGCGAGCATCCAGAGCTCCTGGACTTGATTGAGGTGGTCATGGATATGGGACGAAAGCCGCTGGCTCGGTTCCCGTCAGGTGACTATATCTTGTCGGATCACCCGATCACCATAGAGGATATCCAATACGCCACTTCACAGGTATAGTAATATTTGTTTTTTAATTCTCATTCTGCCTCCATTTTTATTTTGATAGCAAGATTCTCCTCAATATAAAGTCTGATTAGTTTCTGATAGACATGATTTTTTTTTTAATTTATGATAGTTTAATCTGAGACACATTCTTACTTTATTATGATGACGATGATGACTTTTTTTGGTGTCTGCATAATAGGAAGGAAAAGCAAAGAAATGAGAAGATACTTTTTTTCTTTTCTGTCTTTTTTTTTTTTTTTTGCGAAAATGATGTAAATAAACACTTTGTGAATAAAGATTAATGAAATACATTGGCATTTGTGTTCTCTTTGCTTCTTCCAATTTTAAATTATACAACGACATAATTAAACATGGTCTTTGTCGTAGTCGAAGTAAAAACAGGACGAAATTTAGTTTCATGTCTTCGATCATTTCCTTTTGTTTTTCCTCCTCAAACAACGGAAATGCAATTGAAGTATTGCTACTTACTGGTATTTACGTTACAGGTTGGTGACTTTGCTGTTGATAACAGAGCAGGAATTAGTAGAACCTTGCACCGCATTAGCGCCGTTAGGAATCGGAAAGGTGAAATTATTGGTTTGACCTGTCGTGTTGGTCGAGCAGTGTCTGGAAGTGCCAACCTGTTGAGAGATTTAGTTGAAGCTGGGGCTTCTCTGTTACTCATTGGGCCCCCAGGGGTGGGGAAGACCACTATTATCAGGTTAGTATCTGTATCCGTCTCCATGTTCTAGTGATGCTAGTTCACCATATCCACATTTATGATTTTCCGTAGCAAGAAATTATTTGCTAGTTTTTCAGCAAGTAGCTAATTGTTGTTTTGACCTACATATCCTATATCCTAGGGACATAGCTCGTATGCTTGCAGATGACAACCAAAAGCGTGTAATGATTGTTGACACCTCAAATGAGATTGGTGGGGATGGGGATATACCTCATGCTGGAGTAGGTAACGCTCGGAGAATGCAAGTTCCGCATACCGATATGCAACATAAGGTGTGAAATGCAGTTACCTTTCTATGTAGTCAACAAAGTTAAAATGCAATTAGGACAACCCAGTCCCTTCAAAAGTGTGCTTATGATTACAGATATGACATGAGGAATTAAATAATTCTAGGTGAACTCTTTTAATAAACTACAAAGTGATGTTTTGGATTAGCATCTAGTCAACTATATATATGCGAAGTTATGACATTGAGTTTACTCAAAAATGTATGTTTATGGTGAGTACTTTTTTAAACATATACTTGTTGCATTTTAACATGTATTACTATCAGTGTTACTTTTATCATTATTTATTTATTTATTTTTTGCTTTGGAGCTTTTTACTTTTTATGCCACTTAGATTTTTATTTATTATAGTTTTACTCTTATGATGCAATAAATTTTTGGTTATTCAACTCTACTATTAGAAGTATGCCTCTATAATGGAATAGTTTGTTGTAGGAAAATGAAGTCACACTGAGCTGATGACTTAGTAGTTATGAAAATTCAAGCAAGAAATTTTGTGTCTTGGAAGGTTAAGGTGATGCAAAATGGTATAGTAAACACAAAAGAGAGAGAAGAGAGAAAAAGTGGAAAAGGAGATATTAGAGACAAGAATTGGAGAAGGAAATTTCAGTATCTCAATAATCTATGTAAATCAAATATTCCACTCCTGTTTATGCGTAACATTTCAGACAATAGATTTAAATTAACCAAACCACGAAAATGGAAAATTACCTAATTGTAAGCCAATAACTATGGATAGGGAATAAAGAAAATAAATCAAAATAAATTCTATAATAGTTCTTATTCTTTTGCCTTAGGTGGATGTGTCTATGGCAAGTTCTCCAAGAATACCACAAGAATCTCTTCATAATGATTACTAAATAATATTTGCATTCAATTGTCTAGAAACAAGATGCTTTCAGGCTTGTAAGCGACATTTGTACTAATGTCTATTTGACTTTCCTTTGTTGTGTGCCCCAATATTCTGCATGCCTCATGAGTACATATAAGGACATTTATATATAAAAAGTTGATTTTGGATAAAGAACATTTTCTTGACGAGAAACTATCATTTAATTGAATTTCTTACAATTCGGTTTTTGTCAACAGATTAAAAATGGTTTGTCATGATCTTTGTTTTCTTACCTATTTTATAGGTGCTGATAGAAGCAGTTGAAAATCATATGCCACAAGTAATTGTAATTGATGAAATTGGCACAAAACTTGAAGCAATGGCCGCAAGCACAATTGCACAACGTGGAATTCAGTTAGTAGCAACAGCTCATGGAGTAACCATAGAAAATTTAGTGATGAATCCAGCACTGGAAATGCTTGTTGGGGAAGTGCAGGTAATTTTTGATGAGTGATTAATGTGTTGGAAAAGTTAAATAATGCCCTCTCTATTGGTGCCAAATGGAAATGCTGATCTTGATCTCACAGGCATTTACCCAGTCAACCAGAAAATAGGGTACCCCCGAAGGGTATGTCTACTAAATCACGCAAAAATCACAAATAAAATGGTTTACTCCTAAGTGAATCAAGAAAATATTGATGTATCCTTTAGGGGGGAAATATGTCTTAATCAGGCTAAATGATGGGAGGATTTCCATAATGGAACCTCAAATTTTCAAACAGAAGATTATGGATGATTTTTTTTATTTTTATTTTTTCTGGGAATTACAACTGGACACACTATGCCCAAATGATTTGTCTGAAAGATCTAATAATTCCTTAAAAGCAAGTGAAATCTTGGTCAATCGCATGATGTGTAATTTGTATTGTTAATAAGGAAATAATCTCTGTTCACATTTCGGAATTTGTTCGATTTAATTCAAAGATTAAATAGGTATTTCATTTGGTATTGTATATATAAATATGTACATGCATACATGTATGTGTGCGCGAGAACGTGTGCATGTTATTAGGGAATGAAATATGAATGATGAGGATCATAAAAGGTAGAAGTTAAGAGAGAATGTATAATTAATAGATAAATGTTCCTCACGCCATAAAGTTTCAGTCTATTGTCTCAGGGATTAGCTTTTGTCAAATTGTTACCTTTTTATCCTTTGCCGAACAGTCACATTCTTACAATTCTTTCCCAGAGTGTGACATTAGGTGATGAAGAGGCAAGCCGGAGGGGTGTCCAAAAAACAGTGTTGGAAAGGAAAGGACCATCAACTTTTAGCTGTGGAGTTGAGATAATTTCCAAGACTGAGTTGCGAGTTCATCGTAATTTAGATGCAACAGTAGATGCCTTACTTTCAGGTTTTGTACTCCACCTACACAAAATAATTTTTCTGTTGCAATATTCATTTCCATTTTTTTAATTTACCATCCTGATGGATATTGATATGACATTTGCTTCATTAATTAATTTTCTGTTACTTCTATCTTGAGAAGGCCATTACCCAAAATTTGAGGTTCGGAAGATAAATCAGGGATCAGAAGATGAAGCCGATCAAAGGCCCTTCATTTGTGATTCATCTGAGACAATAGCTGAAAGTGTGGTTGAAGATGGCTTGGAATCGAATGATGGTCCACTTGACTATACAGAGTTTGGTTCAGAAGCAAAGTGTTGTAAAGATGAGGATGCCCTATGTATATTTCTTTATGGGGTGAGAACCACTATCACACAAGCAGACTGGCCTTGATTCACTCTTTTCTGAGTCCATTAAAACTGATAATATTAGGTTTTTAATATTTAGTAAAATCTCTTATTGTGGTAACAAGAATACATTCTTATCTACAGAGATCTTAAAACTCGATCCACAACTCTGAATTAATAATTGATTGCTGCAAGCAACCATAGTTTCTCTAATCTGAATTCCAGTCCAAACATGGCCATAGTATTTGTGAAGTTGTTTTATCCCTTCTAGAATTAATTGTCAATGACTTCGTGGTCAGTGGTTCTCCAGGTAAGCTAATTTTTATGCAGTTGGGAAATAGCACGATTTTGCCATTTTTAGATTATTTCTACAAAGTTTTCTCTCGAATATTTTGGGCTTCAAATGGAAGTAATAAACCGAACTCCTCCTCTTTCTTTTTGTTGGGGGAGGGAGGATGTATAAGTTCCTTCACGTATGTATAGTTATAGATTGAATTACATCTTGCTTCTTAGGTGTTTAACTTCATCCTCCTGCGTTCATAACACTCAGGTTAATGGTTTACCATAGTGAAGAAGTAAAAATGTAAATATGTTAAAGATATCAATATAAGCCTAGATATTTGAGTAGAAAATGAGTAGAAAAAATCCCAAGATATTTGAGTACTTATCTTATGTGCTTTGAAGTAGTTGAAATAATATGAATCCATTTTTCCTTGCTGTATTTATCTAATCCTGGTATAGAAAGTTTAAATAAACCTTTATGTTCAAAACACAAAATATTTTCAATCTTGGTGCTAAGTTTCATTTCTAAGGACTGTGACCTGGATAAAACGGGGGCCTGACATAAAATATGTTTCTTGACACCTTCCTCAATTATGTTATCTGGGGAGTTTTCACAAGTTCAGGGTCTGGAATTGGTTATAGTCAAATCCATCTGATGATATATTTTCAACTTGTCAATATGGTCAAAAATATCCGCTGTATCTTGCTTAGATGCTTTATGAAACCTGTAGCATATCGAACTTATACTATTGAGTAGGTGTTGTAGATATCAGAGGCAAGTATGATTCAAGGGATTAAACAGTTAAGCATTGATGATTCAGTTGAATTTACTGACAATATCAGCGAAGCAGATGTAATGCTTGCTTTGCAGTCTAAGCTCAAGAAGAATTCTAGGCTTCAAGCCGCCGCAAGATCTCATGGCATTCCTATTTATGTGGCAAAGGTAAATTTGTCAATAGTAAATGTTGCTTTTCTGTACTCATCTTCATCATACAATTAATACATAAAATAAAAATGATACTTGGTTCTTATCTTATCTTCGCAGTTTTGTTTCCTTCGTTTGTGTCATCTTTTTTCTGGACATTCATTTTTCTTCCTTTTCCCCGTTCCTTCTGCAGGCGAACTCATTGGCACAGTTAACAAAAGCCATACAGGCTTTAATAACTGATTATGCTGATGGTTATGACTCTTTTGAAACTGAAGCTAAGGCAAATGAGACAGAAAAAATTGATGCCTTGGAGGTAATCCCAAAGTTCTCTCTCATAAATACTCAAACATATTCATATATTTGTATATAAAAATGATTTTTCTTGTACACATCATGTGTTATTCACTAAATTCTTACTTATGGGCATCTTTAGTTAGTAAACTAATAAAAAGGCTAGCTATTGCAAAGTGGTTGCTTGCTTTTATCTCAATCAATTGATGATTGGAAAATAGGATAGTTTTATGGGATAAAAGGTGTATCTCGGGTTCAATCTCCGCGATGATACAATTTACTACATTATGAGGGTTGATTGAGAAAATTATGGTTTGTGCAGCCAATATTGCTTACTGCATAAATGAAATTTAATAACCGTGGTACACAATCTACTGAGATTCTGATGAAGGTTCTTTGATGTTATTCAATAATCTAATGATTCAATCAAGTGTAAGACATGATATCATATAAGGTATTTTAGTTGGGAATTTCATATTTAACAAAAATTGACTAATGGATTTGAAATGTCTTCTTTAGAAAACTTTTGATAGAATTACCATTTTTGATGGAAATTGTCAATTGTACCATTTTCATTCTTATGTGTAATGCAATATGTTATATGCACAACTTTTGCAATAAAAAGAGTAGCTTCTGAAAGAAGCAACCTACCAACACACGCCATTATTACAATAGGCGGCAGAGGAGAAAGTAAAAGGTCTGGTGGAGATGTTTACCGAGAAACATTGGGAGTGGGATTTCAAGAGACTTTGAGGACGACCCTGTGATGCGATAAGAGAGATTTTATTTTGGGTCAAAGTGAGTTATTTGAGGGAGAAACTTTATTGGATCTGGAATATCATTTATTTGAGGACGACGAACGCGTCTAGATCAGCTCTTGTTTTGGTCTCTTTCTATCTACTTGTGGATAGTAGTTCTCTTGATTAGTACTTGGCCCTGTTTGACTCTCTATTCCGCATCTGATCTCCTCATCCCGTCTAGCTCGAGTCTATCTCACTAGTTCAAGCTTGGATAGTTCCTTGACCACCGCCCATGCTTCATCATCTATGTTTTCGTCAAAGGGAAAAAAAAAACAAATTTTTCTTATTGAAAGAGTTGGTAGGGAAAAAAGATTAGATTCATTTCAGTTAACACTATAATAATTATGGTTTCATCTTGCTTGCAACTTCACGAGTTCTTTTGTTTTTGTTTCTCTCTTCACAGGAGGCAAGAATAGCCATTGAGCAAATAGTGATTCCAAAAGGAGAACCTGTAGATCTACTACCCCGGTCTTCCAACATTATGTTGCTTCAGAAGGATCTTATCCGTAAATACAAGCTTAAATCAGAAAGAGTTGGTGGTGAGCCGGATGTACGTCTTCGTATACTTCCTTTTCCGAGCACGGGAAATGAAGACAGGGACACAAGTGGAGTTGATGATGCTGCTCAAATCGATGAATTATACAGGACAAATGCTGAAACAAATGGAGCTGCCTTCACTGTTGATAGATTACCTCTCCTTCCTGACTAGGGGAGAGGGTACATATTTTGATTCTTTGAACCTTCACTCCTTTCTCCATAAAATGTAAAATACAAAACAAAGCCGGTATTCCTTGAAGAAAATTCTGGAAAGAAGTGGGGCAATCAATTAAAAGCTTGAATTAACCAAATCAAGACGGAATTTTTAGTCTCTCTTAATTAAGAGTGAGTATCACACATTAAGCAACTAGCATAACTAAGCAAACGTAGTTCACAGGTGAACAGCTTGATTATTTAGTCGGCATTGTTTGAATAATGTGCTCAAGAGAAACTCCTACATGGGGAACAATAAATGCAAAATTGTGCCATAGAGACCATTTTAACTCTGTTGGACAAACTTGATTCCCTTTTCAATGGAGGATTTCAGCTCCGGCTTGAGAGCTTCGAGGCCTTGCTGCTCGAAGTCAGACAGCAGACCCAAACCTAGGACTTCCTCCACACCATTATTCCCAAGTTTCACCTGGTATTGCACACAACACTGAAATTAGTTGCCAATCGCAAAAGAACAAAATCGGGAACCAGCAGCCTTTCAGAGGTGAGGCAGGAGAGCAGCAAAAAAAAAAAAAGTAGAGGAGGGTAATGAACAGCCTTTTGTCCACCCACGTTTTCGTTAAATTAACATTCTCTACTTATCCTTGACTAGCTTCACGGACAATACTTCCACTTTTGGAAAATTTGTGGTAATTTCCAATACCCATCATAAGCTAAGGTTCTTTGCGAAGTTAAAGAAATGGTCATGCTCATGGTCGAGTAACAGCGTGCATGAAGTGGCTTCTCATTGCATCATGAAACATACTGCCTTTTTTCCAGAAATTCATTTCGACTGAAAGCTCATATATGTGACATGATTAAACAGACCACTAGCCATCAGATTCCAACTGAAAGCTATCATTCTCAATAACAAATATCAACTCATCTTGCGCAAAATATTTGAGCTCACCTTGGATGCAAAGAAAGGTAACTCGGTGACAGTTGACTGCACGAAAGAACATTCCACAACATCTGGGACTCCATTAAGTCCCTTCAAGCAAGCATCTGCAAATATGGCTCCCGCATAGCTGACCAAAACATTGCGCTATCAGAACATATTAATCGAATTAACCAGTCAAAAGCATAAATAGCAGAATGTTACTAATATGTGTCTTGCTATGGTTTAGAAACACATTTTCCCACCTAGTTAAGATGTGGCAGGTTAGGCTAGGGTAGGCTTCTTTAAATTAAAATGTGATCAATTTTAAGGAGCTTCAGATGAGGCAATGCGAATTTTTTACCATAAAGAATTTCTATACTGTTAGCTGTTATTGATGAAGTAAAAGGAGTAATTGCTATGCATAAGTTTCTATTTCAAAATTTACCTTTTCATTACGGTACTTTTTTCCTAAAAGGATAATATGGAGTACTAAGTATGGAGTACTAAGTTATACATTCATATTGCTAATATACCAGAGTTTGGCATGAATATACCAATTTCCAATTCGCCAGCGCTCCCTGACCTAGCAGTAAATAGAATGACTGTACCTTTATTGGTCGTGTGACAAAAGGATACGTTTCTATATAGAATAAGACCATTCGTTTTAATTTGGAACTTAAAAGGCTTTTATGAAAAACAGTAAACAAACATAATGATGTGATATTGAAGCCAAAGTCATCTAGATATAGAACATAAAGCATTTACATGTTGTGTGTAAGTAATTATTCGAAAGCGATTTTTTGGAAAATGTTGGTTAAAAAGTAGGGAAAAGTCATGAATTTTTTAATTTTTTGGGAGAATGTGTGGTTCAAAATGAGTGTGGAAAAAGGTGATTTTCAAAAAATCACTTCCACACAAGCACTACATAGGATCATTCAGTGATTTTGAATATCTTTTTATCAAATGTCTTATAAGTAAATTTGACGAGATACTCAACAATATGGAAATTAGACTGTAAATTTAACGAGAAAGATTCTGTTGTCTTACACTTCGAACAAATCAAACATTGCGCTCTTGCGAAACTGCTGAACTTGGTTTCACGGGGTGCATTTCTTCTTAGCACAGAAAGGGACACCGTGCGGCAGTAGTCTGCTCCGCTAGACTACCTTCCGCCTTTTCTCGGTCGTTTCAGGACGAAAACAAATTTGATTACAAATTGTAGAAAGCTTGAAACACAATTGAATGAAAGTTCTTCATTGATCACTGAAAGCAAAAGATTACAATTA
>CAIGRK010406492.1:5897-16761 GCA_903798315.1 Fraxinus greggii | reverse complement strand
TGTGTTGATTTGGAAGACTAAATCCCGCGGGACTTGTTCATTGCGATTACTATGTCTGATTCAGGTATGCTTCGCTTTAATTATCAAGTTTTGATGATCCAACATGAACGATTCTTATGACGATAAAGATTATTAATTTTCCCCAACAATATCTTCTCATAATATTGGGATCTCCAATCACCTGTCCTCCACCACTAACACATAGAAACCACATTATTTGCAAATATCGGTTTCATTTTCACAAACACAAAATCTTACCCCAAAATTAAGTTTCGAGAAAACTAAGAATGTCTACATTTACAGGAACTTTGGATAAATGCAAGGCTTGTGACAAGACTGTTTATTTTGTTAATTTGTTGTCTGCTGATGGAACAACTTATAAGTCGCGCTTCAAATGCAGCCATTGCAAAGAAACTCTTTGGTATGTGTGTGTGTGTGTGTGTGTATATATAACTTTGAAAGTACAAGATTGACGATAAATATTGAAATCTTAGATTGAAAATTACAATTGAAAATTTTAAAAGAAAACTTTAAAATTACAAGAATACTAAAACTTTCTTGAAGGTGAAAATCTCTCGATAATTGATAACCAAACGAGGGGCTTCTCGTTTATTTTCACTAGAACTGTTGACATAAAATACAGAACAACTCCAAGATGATTTACTTGGTCGGATAAGTCTTTTATCTAGTAAATCGTTGATTTCCTTAATACAGTGATCAAGTAATTCTTTGTTCATTTGAATGGGCCGAGATTTGGTAGGAATATTGGATTCATGAAAATCACGAGTATAAGGAAGTGAGACAACATGTTTTTTCCTATTCCAAAAAGCATTTGGGACAGTAGAGCATATTTCTTGATCGATACACTTCTGAAAAAGAGAGATTTTTACAATAATAGAGGAATCTTTTAACTGTTCTTCGATTCTTTGAAATTTAATTTCTTCTTTTAAAAATTGAATATGTCTTCTTTTGAAATTAATATTGTTTATAATTTTTGAAATAGAAGCTTCTTTCAAAGTATTAACATCTTTGTAAGAATGATGATAAGTAAATTTGAAAGTAATTTCTTAACCAAAGATATTTGTAGTTAAACCTTTTGAATCAGCTTGAAATGGATAAATTTGAACAATAAAAGGAGTACCAAGAATAACTTNGTTTTTTCCTATTCCAAAAAGCATTTGGGACAGTAGAGCATATTTCTTGATCGATACACTTCTGAAAAAGAGAGATTTTTACAATAATAGAGGAATCTTTTAACTGTTCTTCGATTCTTTGAAATTTAATTTCTTCTTTTAAAAATTGAATATGTCTTCTTTTGAAATTAATATTGTTTATAATTTTTGAAATAGAAGCTTCTTTCAAAGTATTAACATCTTTGTAAGAATGATGATAAGTAAATTTGAAAGTAATTTCTTAACCAAAGATATTTGTAGTTAAACCTTTTGAATCAGCTTGAAATGGATAAATTTGAACAATAAAAGGAGTACCAAGAATAACTTATTGGTCAAGATCCTTTACAAGATAAAAAATAATTTTAAAACAAATATTTGAATTACAAACTTGAGTTTTAGAAAATTTATATTGAATATTCAATTTCTTTCCACTTGCACCATATAGGCGTTCAATGATTTTTTCAAAATACTTTGTAGGGATTAATTCTTCCGTAATATAATTTTGATCAGCACCAAAATCAATTAAGACTCTAGTTTCAAATTTAAAATCTTTATTGATGATGATGATGATGATGATAATAATAATAATCATCATCATCATCATCATATTGCAATACAATTTTTACAGTTGAATACGGCTAATAGCATCAACCTTCTGTTCTTCAGTTTGAGGATTAACATAATTTTTTGAAGACTGAGAAAGAATTTCTTCGTCAGAAGAGTCAAATTCAGTAATGGTTTGATTCTCCTGTTTAGTTTTCTAGAGAACTACTTCCATACGAACGTCTTTCATCTGATTTTGAAGAATGAAAATCTCGAATTTCATTTCATTAATATCAGATCTTAGATTAGGAATAGATGATTTTGAAGATTCCCCTTTAAACCGATTCATAATGTTTTGCATACTCTAAGGTTATGCTAAAGATGGTTTTGACTTTGAAGGCAAGAGGGAATTGAACATATTCTCAAGTTGAGGAATTTCAATTTTCTCAACTATCTCTTGAATAAGTTCTTCTTATTTGGTAAGACTATTTATGATTTTATATCCACAAAGTTCTTTAGATAGATCTGAAAAGGAGGATGAGGAACTAGATCTCGTTTCTACATCAAAATCCTCTTGATGTTGATAAATCATTTCCAATTCAGAGTCGAGAAGAATCTTCTTCTGAAAAATTGATTAAATTGAGAATTTCAAGTTTAATAACTTCATATATTTGAAGATTATTAATCTTACATTTCATACGAAATTTATTGGAATAATGTTCTGCTTGCTTGCATTTCCAGCAAGTAACTTGAGAGTTTTTTTCGAAAATTTTCTTTTCTGGAAATCGTTTAATTTTTTTTTTTTTTGAATGAGTAGGTTTTTGAAAATTCCTTTCCATTTGAAAATTCATTTATCTGTTATAGGAATGAAAACTTTTTCTTTTTATTTTTAAAGGAGGAGGAGTAATTTTTTCATGGCTATATTGTTCACAAAATGATCCAAGTTCTTTACGACTCTCAAATCTTTCTGATTTTAATTTGACTTTGAGTTTAAGATCATTACAAAGAGCAAGACCTTTTTTATTGACAAAATTAATAATTTCTCCATATGTTAGTTCAACATATTGAATCTCATTTTTGTATTGATTTTTGATAGAGCTTCTAACTCTCTCAGCAAAGATTTTAGTAAGTCCAAATATTAATCTTTCTTTCCAATAAGATTGATGACAATCTTCTCTTTGTCATACTCGAGTTAAAAACATATTTTTGTACCATCGAAAATCATGAAGTTTAGAACATCTAAGATTCATAAGAATCTCAGATTGTCTATTGAGTAGATTAATAGGAGTTCCTATAAAATGTTTGACTATACTGAAGATAAGAGTAGCGAATCTATCATTTTCTCTAGTTTCATCATTTTTGGCATCGTATATTTCATCTCTTTCATCTTGATCGAGATTATTATACCACCATTGTCTTAGTTGACCAGTAAATCTAATAACTAAGTTATTAGTTGAGGATCTAGTGTCAACTCCAATTGCAACATATGATTTATGGCACATAGCCATGACTTCAACTAAAAGAATAATTTGATATTCGATTAGTCCATCAATATTCCATTCTACAACAAACTTTCCATCGAACATTTTTTGGGATTTGCCTTTTCTTCAAAAAGCAAATTAGGAGGTGTATTTTGAGGACAATAATGAGGGGCTTTAGAATTTGAACATCTTAATTTGTTAATATGAAAATTTCCATTTTCTTCTTCAACAAATTGAGATTCAATTTCATCCATAATACTAATATTTTTTTAAGGAGAAGATATTCTAGATAATTGAGTAGCAAGTTCCTTTAGAACTCGTGTCTCATTATCCGATCTTCCTAATTGAGGAATTGAAGTAGAGGGATGTGGTTTGAATAAAGAATTGACAAGAGTTTTACCCTCATCAATAGATTTGGAAATATATTTCTCAAAATCAGAATTTATTTCAATTCTGTTAAGTTGAGTACACATGGATTGTAAAATAATATTTGTATAATTATTATGAACTTGAATATTTTTGATATCCTTAACAATGACGTCTGAATCATCCGGTCGTTCACCAGATAATCTTTTGAGAGGAGATGCAAGAACTTCAGCATTTCCCTGAGAAACAACAATTTCTTGCATATGAGGATGAATAGATTGAAAAACTTTACCCTTAGGTGTTTTCCAAGTCTTTTTTGAAAGATTTGTATTTTGAACAATTTTTACTTCAGTGTGTTTTTTATTGTAAACTTTGAAATATGCCCACTCGTCACAACTTAAATCTTCTGGAAAAGTTTCAGATTCTTCCCAATAAGATTCAATTTCTTCTTTTGAAAAACTCTTTTAAAAAATTTTCGAAAACTTTTGACTTTAGGAATCTTATCAGTAATAAATTTATTTCTTCTATCTATTGTAAAGTAAATAATATTACATTGATGATCTAACATCTCTGAAGTAGGTGCCATATTTGTTAAGGTTGGAGAGCCAGGTTGTTCTCTTTTAACTTCTTTATCAGTTTGATAATGAGTTTTTGGAATATTATGATTGAAATAAATAAGAAATAGAAAATCCAGAAGATTGAAAGGTTTTTTTGCTTAGATATATAATCAGATGTAGAAGAGTACGATCTTTGAAAAGTATTTGAAGATGACGGCTTATCAAAGATAACTTTGACATGCTCATCTATGAATGAAATAATTTGTTCATGAATTTTACGAACAGGAGCTGGAGCTGGGTTTTGAGCGTTCTCAAAATCCCATTCTAGACATCTAGATGAAGATTCCAAAGTATTCTCTAGGGAATCATTATGTTTGAATGAAAATGATTAACATCCACCAAAAGACTTTCATTTCTTGGAAAAGATCGAAGGGTGCGAATATTGAGTTGAGTATTCAAAAGCTTATAATATATTCTATATATTAAAACAAAAGCTTTTAAATGATCATCAACATCAAAATTCTTGTTTTGAATTTGGAGATTAAGAGCATTCAGTATAGCTCCATCTTAAAGGCTAATTGAAAAATTCGAATAACAATTTGAAAATATGGGACCACTCTCGAGATTAGACTCGAGCATAGAAAGTAAAGAATGTTCAAGCCTTAAGGTTCTCTTAAGATTAGGAGAACAGAAATGTCTAGACTAAGTCTAACATGAAGATATTTGATTTTCTTCTCGTGGGCTTGAATAGCATCTTTTGAAAAAAGATCAATAGAAACGGTTTGATTTTTGATAGGAATAGTTTGCTCCAACATTTTGATAACATAATTTTGAGTAAAATCAAATTTTCCTATTTCATGGATAGAACTTTTATCTACTTAAAGGGATAGTCCAATGTTGAAGTCGTTGCTCTATCTGAGCAATTTTAAGTTCATTTGAAGTAAAATCATTTGATACATATGAATGATTTTGATTTAATTCTTCATTATCATCTTGAAAAAAGTTTGACTTGACAATTCAACAACTAAAACTTGGGGTTTATTTAATTATTGACTTAAATTGTGACTTCAACACATTTTATCCCTTGGACAAATTTATTTGTTGGTGAAGATAAGACTCGAACTCTGATATTTTTCCTACTTTGCCATACTGAATCCCTTGTGCGCAATTATTTATTTATTTTAATTGAATCATCAACAAAAGATATTAAACCTTGCATCATGCAGTCATCATTATTTTAAAATCTTCAAAATTTACAAATGCAAATTTACAAATTCATCACCATCTTTATCTACCCCTTGGATCATTAAATGACAGTATCTAAGACTGCATTTTCCACATCCAGGACATGTTAAAACCCTCCGCAAATCTTTAGCAGAAATCGACCCATTTTTATCAGCATCAAATACACTAAAAGCTCTCATAATATCAATACCAATGGCATCATTATCAAGTTCTATGGCATTCAAGAATTCTTGTAAATCAACATAACCATCTCCATTACTATCCATTCCTCTTACATTCCTTGGGCTTATTTGTCTGTGATTTTCTTTTCATGTCTGAGGTTGAGAAGCACGTCTTCTAGCTCGAAACTTGATATTTTCCCGTCCCCATTCATGTCGAGGAGTTTGAAGACTTGCTTTAATTCGTTAGATAACTCCATGGCCACAAATGATGAACTTAACCGGCTTAAATCAGAAACAAGTCTTTTAGGCTTTCTTTTCTTCCAACTTGTGAAGAAATTCAGTCTTGCAAGAAATTTTCTTGCCCTCTTATTCGGAGAATTCAAGCACGTTGCTAAAGAGTCCATCATGGTTAAGTTCTATGCGGTGGGTTGGGATGGATGGAGGGAGGGAGGGTTGCATTAGAGAAAGGGGTGGGGTGGGGTGAGTTAAAATTGTTGAAATGGTCAAGAAAAGGGATGTTAATAAATTCTCATGTGCTAGTAAAGTATAGACAAATGATTAAGGTTCTTGCCATTATAATTGTGACCTAATGGATGTGGCTCTTTTGAAAATTTAAGAAGTTATCAATAATTCTACAAGTAATGACTTATTACCCTCCATTGACTGTGCATCAGCCACCGCTGCCACCGCATCTTCAGCGGAGTCATCATTGAGAGAAAGTTAGAGTTGGGGTCGATATAGTAATTAGCTCTTCAACCTACTTTTTGATGGTAGGGGGCCCAAATTTTTCATTTTTCATAGCAAATTAGTCCTTATTAGATGGTTTCTATCCGTTTTGGACATCATCTAATTATAGTAAAAATAAAAGAGAAAAGAGAAAGAGAAGCGTCGTCTAAACTCTAAACCAACTCATTTACAAGAATCACACCTAACTTTTCATTTTTGTAGAAATTAGTCCACATTGGATTTCTTTGTCTATTTGGCCATCACTTAATTTTAATGAAAATTGAATACCTACTAAAGAAAACAAAATAAAAATCTTCGACCCCAGCCCCAACTCCAGCTTTTTCACATATCCCAGTCCGCCTCTCACCCCTACGATTTCCGACCACCATCACCGAACCATCCACTCTCGACCACCCTGAGACTAACGGCCTGTCTACAAGTGATTTTTTTTATTTTTCCTTTTCTTCTCATTTCTAATTATTTTTGTTTTTGTTTTTTATTTGAGTCAAAATAAGGTCTAGCGCCCCTTTAACAAAACTATGACATTCCAATTTTTAAATAGGTGAAACCATCTAATGATGACCGAGCTTCCATAAAAGTAAAATGTCTTGGAAATCGGTCACCAACAACATATTTTGAACCAACTTGCCACATTTTGTGCAGTGTAGAGACTACACCATACATTTTTTCCCCCAAAGTAACACTAAATATGAACATCGTGATAATTTTTTAAATTTTTCACAACCAAAACTCATCGAGATGTAATTTTCATGAACCTAACACTTAAGAGACTAAATTAATTGTTTATATCTTATCGTAGATATACATGTGTAAAATCATCATAGATTATCAAATAAACGAAAATGTTTATTTATAGGTAATCTAAATTTCGAATGACTTTTCAATATTTTCTTATGAGATTATTTTGTTTTCCTTAATTTAAAGAGATGCAGTGTACATTTTGTGCTAATTCAAGACAATTGTAAAGGAGTAATTCAAACATACAAAATCCTTGAGTACTTTTGACATTTTATAAAATTGATAAAAGTTGATAAGATAGGATTAAAATGTTGATAAATTTGTGAATCTCATAAAACGCATGGTAGAAATTGATAAATTTGTGAATCTACCATGGTTTGTTGAGGCATATCTCGCAATTTACCTCCTACACAATGCTCTATGAGTGGGGCGGTGGGAGACCCTCAAGGTTGAGGTTCAACCTCTAGTATTCCAAATGTTTAAAATAAACAAAAATATAAGTTAAATTAGAGTAATTAAAGGATTGTATCATGTCGGAATACAACTATTTCTTGTTTCGCCCTGAGTAATGGCACGAAAAACTATGACCACAGTTATAAGTTGCCTTTAGAGTGGGCTGGCAAAGACGAAGCTTCTACAGTTGGAGGCCCACGTCTGCACAGTAGTTCACGAGCCAGTTCTTGAAGATCGCCTCCACCTGCACCTGCACCTCCGCCACCAGCCGATGATGATATCTCAGGAGGAGCTCTGGTGGCACTAGGCAGATGATGATCAATTTGCCTTGACGGCATTGTCAACACTGGATCAAATAGTGATGATAAATCGTAGGTTGGTGGCGCTGTTGGCAAGTCGAATATAGATTGGGTTGCGGATGGTATTAACAGTGGCTGCGGCAGTGGTGGAGGTGGAGGTGTTGGAAGCTCCAGCGCCGCCAGATGAGCTTTGAAGTAAGAGAGGTCTGCCTGCAGATTCGCCACCTGCAACGCCAATGCCCAAAAAGAATTGAAACACTTATAAATAGTTGTTAAATAAAGATGTTTAATTATTAACTAATGAACCATAAGGGTTTTTTTTTTTTTTTGAAATCCCCTAAAAAACTCTTATATAATTTGATTTTATGAAAAAACCCCAAAATTACAAATGAATAAAAAGTAATATACTTTTAACCACAACGATCTCTTGTTTGACAACCATTAAAACAAATTTTTTTTCTAACTCATTTTCAACCACATATTCTTATAATAAAATATTTTACGTATAAACTCAATTTTTTTCTACTTTATAGTCGCATATTTTTCAAAAACTCACTATCCAAAACACATTTTAATGGTTGTCAGGCAGGGGCTGAATCTCGTTCTAATCTAATGTCGAAGTTAAATCAGTAGTCACATCATTGCTAACTATTTGGGTAATCAACTTCTATTTTGCTGCAAGTAGAACCATTTCGCCTCATCTGCCAACTTGCTAACAATTTCTACCTTCGGTAGTCCCATTTTCTTAAACTTATTTTTTTTATATACATTTTTAACCATATATTTTCTGGGATCTATAACTTCGATCAATTTTTCAACCACACTTTTTATTAATTTTTATTGAAATTTACTAAAATTTAATTTTTAGTCCAACTAAACAGAGGCCAAGTATTTTTTGTAACTGGTAGTCTATATACGCACACATTATTTGGGGTCTTGTTATAGAAGTTTATGAGTTCTATCGAACAACGAATACTGAGATTCTACACTTGACCTTTACGAGTTTATCGTATGAAGTGTAATATCTTTTTTCCTCTCCCGTGCTCCCGGCCTTAAAATGAGGCAATTTTGTTCTTATTTTTCATTAATTGGAGATCAAGTAGACCCCTCCTCTAATCAAAGTAACAGTAAAATGTGTGATATATAGAAGACTCTTTTCGTGGAGTGAATTAAATAAACCACAGGGATTGTTGAAAAAAATGGTGATTTCTTGTACACAGGAGGCGATTGTTCTTGAATAGTTTAATGTATTCAACATAGGACCCCAGAATGACAGACCATGTCCTCAATTACAGCAAAATCATAGAATTTGCACAGAAAAAAGTGTAATCACAGACCACATCACACGTTAATCAAATCTGTCAGGTTTATTGATTTCAGCAAACTTTTAAACTGTTCCCCCAATGCAGCACAATACCACATCATGGTCCACACATGGCCCATATTTTGTGCAGATTAAAATTAAATTAAAATATATAGTCAAAATCAACAATTAATTTTAATCACATATTTCATGGAATCCACAATTTTTTAACTATACATTTCATCTATTTTTATCAAAATCTACTAAAATTCTAATTTTAATATAGACCAGACGGAGCTTAATTCATTCATTCCTCAATCTTCTTTAAGGTTGTTTGTATAATTTTGATAAAAGTTGATAAGATGGGGTTAATGTTGATAAATTTGTGAATCTCATGAAACGTACGATAGAAATTGAAATTTTAATAAATTCATATTTTTAATGCTTATGATCCCTAGAGCCACATCCAAGGTACATTTATGCCAACTCAAACCTTCAAACCTACTCAATGACAGCTTAATCAGACTAATATAATATAATTTTCCAAACATTGTCTACGTTTCTTTTTAACTTAATTAACTAGAGAAGGATTATTGCTGAGTTCACAATCTGCGTTACACATTGTTGTTTTGTTCGACAAATCCGGGAATATAGATTTTGTTATCGTGTTTGAAGAAAAAAATGAATCCAAAAAGGAAAAATATTTCAATAATTTGCTAGTGTATGCACATAAAATAAAGAAGAAAAAGCTTTCATATCTATGCAAATGCATATAATCACTATTCATGAGTTCAGCAGGCAGAAGGATAAAACAAGCAACCGAAAGTTTGTAACGGAAGGAGATGGATTATATTTAGTTCACCAACCATGATAGGACAGATTTTTAAGGATAAACCATGAATAAGCCACTAATCATGGTAGGGACAACTTAGTCCTTTTGCAAAGTGGACGAGGAGTCAAGCTCTAAGATCAACCCAAAAGGTGTAGTCGAGTGCACCGTAGAGTACTAGATGGATTGATTATTCTAATAGACAAGATTTTAACTAATTTACGGTAAAACCTACCAAAAAAGCTAGGAGTATATTTACCTGTTGTTGAAGGGCGAAGATGTGGGCAACACAGCCATAGACGGGATCCCGAAGCCTCGCGTGAGCCTCATAACATATCGTAACCACCGCGTCAAGCCGCTTGTTTGCCGGAATATGCAGAAGAAGCTTCGACACATTGCTGGCTCCAAATACTTTATGGACAGCTGCGAAGTGTGCTGCACCCTGTTCAGAATCAAAATATGGTGCAAATATGCACCCAGCTACACACTTCCTCCTCAAGAACTTGCATGCCCCACAGGGACTACCGCCACCGCTACCGCCGCCACCGCCAGTGCTTCCACTGCTGCTGCCTCCACCGCCGTTGTTAATTCCACTAGGGTTTGCACTCATTTTCTTGTGGATTTATCCCAGAGGGCACAGAACATCACACTAAAACAGTTTTTTGGAGAGAAAGAGAGGGTGGGTTTTTTAGGGTTTGGTGATGTTTGTGGGGAGGTGGGGTGGAGTGTGGAAGGGTGTGGGGGATAAACACTAATGAAGTCTTTAAAGCCACGCGATGAAGCAAACCCAATATAGCTGCTTGCGTGAAGCAAACATGAGATAAACCATTAATTTATCTTCCTCCATCTCGTGGATTTTGCTAGCAAACCTCATGTTTTCTTTATATGTAATACACACAAACATAGAGAGAGAGAGAGAGAGAGAGAGAGAGAGAGAGAGAGAGAGAGGGTGCAACGTGTCGATGAGCGT